>PDLN01000019.1:939872-1079590 GCA_003369635.1 Coleophoma crateriformis | reverse complement strand
TAACCCTAACCCTAACCCTAACCCTAACCCTAACCCTAACCCTAACCCTAACCCTAACCCTAACCCTAACCCTAACCCTRTAACCCTAACCCTAACCCTAACCCTAACCCTAACCCTAACCCTAACCCAATAGGAGCGGCACCGGGAGCCTCGTAGCGGTTAGATATAATAACGCTGTATTCTTAGTTAGCTAGTGGTACTAGTAGCGGTACTAGTAGTGGTGTTAGTAATAGGGAGAAGCTTACGTAGGTAAAGGTAATACTAAAGCTAAAGGTAATACTAGCGTGGGTAGTAGCGATAATATCGATAGCGATAGTACTAGCGGCGGTAGTGGTAATGGTAGTAGTGATAGTAGTACGTAGATGCGATACAATTAATAAAAAGAAGATGATAATGGCACTAGTGGTGGTGCTAGCACTAGCAGATAAAGAAGATAATAAAGAAGGAAGAAAGAAATAAGGGAGGCAAAGAAGAAATAAAGAAGGTAGATATACTAGCCGGAGCTATTGTACGTAGGCTAAATAGGAAGAATAATACCAAGGAACTAAATAGCACGATAATACTAAGGAGCTAAATAGCACGATAATACCAAGGAACTAAATAGTACGATAATACCAAGGAGCTGAATAGTACGATAATACCAAGGAACTAAATAGCACGAGAATACCCTGGAATTGAATAGTACGATAATACCCTAGAATTGGATTAGGCGACGAGACCTAGGATTAGGCGACGATACCCGGGAATTAAACAAGGCGACGATACCCCGGAATTGAACACGGCGACGATGCCTAGGAATTAAGTAGGGCGACGGTACCTAGGAATTAAATCAAACGACGAGACTACCGTGGATTAGACGATTAGCTAGGAGGATAAAATTAGGCGACGAGCTCGTGTATAACGGGATAAGACTATAAGACTACTACTACTATTGCTACTACCATTACCACTGCCACTACTACTACTACTACTATTTATAGCTAGAGGCTCTCGAGCAAACGTACAACGGACGGCTCCCTTGGCCGAATCCCGCTCCCGTGGGCTTTGTATCACGGGTCGGACGTTAAGGCCTTATACCGTCGCGACGATCTCCTAAAAGATCGCCTCGAGCTCGTCTAGAGTCTTGTTTCGGATCCGTTCGACTATCCGGAGCCGTAGTAGGGATCCCCTCTCCTACTAAGGGTAGATCGTAGTGCCGTCTTGTATTCGGCCCTGGATAGCGAAGTCGCCTAGGGGCTTGGGAGCTAGACCAAGGATATAATAGCTATGGCAAAAGGATCTAGTATCCTAGAGGAGTGGTAGTGGTAGTGGCGGTGGCTATAGTACTAAGTTGGATCGACTTCTAGTATTAAAATAACGTGCCTACCTAAAGATTCGAGCTAACGACCGAGGCTCGTTCTTCGGCTAGCTCTAGGCTTTTAACTAAGACTAGGTCGACGCTTCTAACTCGGATGTGTAAGACGGTGGCTCGCTATAGACGGCAGAGAACTACGAGGTTCGCGCAACTAGCCCCTAGGCTTTATTGGACTTGGTAAGGTTAAGGAAGGCCTCCTTGTTAGTATATGGGAGGATCTAGTAGGTACTCTGAAGAAGGAATTTGAATTGAATCTGCTACCGCCGCTGCTATTCCTTCCCGAGCAGTCGTTGAATAAGCTTATATATCCGACGATAGATTATATGGTACGTTAGCTTGGCCTAGGCTCCTCGGACCTAATTATCCTCCTAGTCAAAAAGAAAGTTGATAAGGTCTAGACTACTCTAGAACCGCGATTTGTTCCCTATAATAGTATAGGGAGGGCTAGCTTTATTTCCGACCTAAAAGTACTTTGACAAGCCTCGATAGTAGAATTGGACCTTCTCGTTAAGGTCGAGCGGCGAGACGAGCTCGGGATAGGTCTTGTATGATTTCTTAAGTATCGTAATAATATCTAGATCGAACTGGTTTATATTAAGCGTATAAAGGTATTCTAGCTACTACTACTAGCGATTACGATTATATCTAATCTCGTACCGAGTAAACTACTCTTCGGCCTAGCTAAGTCGAATATAAACATCGCGGAGATCTCGTACGGCACGCCATCGCCGCCGGTACTACTAATGGAGGAGGGCGTTCCCCGCTAGGAAGCGATTACTATAGGGGGGGACTACGCGCTAGGTCTGCTAGTTAACTTTAGGGAGGAACTAGCTAATACTATACTTCGCTATTACTACTACTATTCCAATCCCCTCTAGCTTAAAACTCTTATTATGCCGCTCGACCTACCACCGGTCCTTGTATAAGAGCAGCTCTCTAGCGAGCTAGGCGCTACTATAGCAGAAGCGTAGGGCTCGTAGGGCTAGGATTATAACTACAAACTCGGGAAGAGAATACGTCTTCTACGTATAGGAGAGGACATACTTAAATAGTAAGTAGTACTTGTTAATCTAGGCCCGGAGGAACCTAATAACATCGGTGGTAGGGATCGTATAAAAACAGTAGGGTCCACCTAAGGCTAGTTATAGTAGTAGTAGTAGTAGTAGTAATAGCGATAGTAGTAGCTATCTTTGCTACTACCTCTAGATCTAGTAGACCTTGGT
The DNA here is from genome assembly GCA_003369635.1 of Coleophoma crateriformis. NCBI lineage: Eukaryota > Fungi > Ascomycota > Leotiomycetes > Helotiales > Dermateaceae > Coleophoma > Coleophoma crateriformis. The sequence continues at coordinate 1,077,013 of PDLN01000019.1, read as the reverse complement.
GAGTAGCTTAATAGAGACTCGGTGCTCCTCTCGGATACCGTACGACTTAGCCGTACTATCTCGGAGGTTGATATAAGCGCGGGCCTTGGAATAAAGATAGCTTATAATCCTAGCCTGTTACGAGAAGGCCGTAATGCCTCCGACCTTGTTTAGGGTACGGATATAGGCCGGATCTAGCACGATATTCTCGAGGTTCTCGTTATTAAAGATATAGACCTTAGTAGTATCAAAGGGCGTCTTGATTAAGTGATAGAACTAGCTATAGATATAACCGTCCTTGAAGGACTAGCTAGTAAGGGCTATAGTAACGGTTATACACGTAGTATCTCGGAGGGTCGCCTAAGGGTAGAGTTACCGGCGAATGGCCCTAGCCTTTGTACTTTTCTCGCTTGTAGTAGTAGTGGTAGTAGTACTAGTACTAGTAGTAGTAGTAGTAGTAGTAGTAGTGGTAGTAGCAATAGTAGTACCCTCGGCTTTTGCCTAGCGCTTATAGAAGGAGTCAAGATAGTACTTCCGATATAGATAGGTCTCGGGTTCAAAGCTCTTGGCTCGAGGCTATCCGGGTAGCTAATTATCCTCCGAGCTTGCTTGCTTACTAATGTCTATATAACTTAGCTTTGGATCTAGGAAGTTAACGTCGATAGTCTATACCCAGTGATCCTCCTATTCCTCTATAGTAGTTAGAAGGTCGGCCTTGATATAGCTAAGCTTAGAGTTCTTGTAGTTTAAGAATAGCGTTAGTCCTAAGAAGTAGGTATAGGCAACGGCACTAGCGATCCGTCGATTAATCGTTTCCTAGAGAAGATCGAGTATATCGGGAGTTAAAGGATACGCTAGGAACTACTCTTGCAAGTACTAATCCTTAACGTAACGCTCGTGTCTACTAGCCCGTGCGTTTACCTTGATTACGGTAGCTAATGTAGGATAGTATACTAAGGCGTTTAGGTCCTTTACGACCTAGTAGAGGGCTAGTAGAATAATCTAGTCAATTAGTATAATCTTATCTGCTCGCCGTAAAAGAGTCCGTGGTTTATCCTAGCTATCACTATTCTTATTACCACTACCACTACCACTACTACTACTACTACTATTGTTTTTAAGAGGCTCGCGGTAAAAGTTATAGTAGGGAAAGAAGAAGTAGAGTAATAGTCCTTGTATTCCAACGAACTCCCCGAAACAAAAATACCGAATTTGATAGAGGGGCTACTAGACTTCGACCTCTTCTCCTTGTTTATTATACTCGGGGGTCTATAAGCCAAGGTGGATACTATGTATAAGGTTTAGAGGCTAATACTACTAAGGAAACTAGCTAATCCTTCTCTTAGCTATTACTAGACTAGTAGGGAATATATAAAGGCTATCTATGTTATAGCTAATCTAAGGAGTCTTATAGTTTATACTTGATAGATAATACCCCTTAAGGTATAGGCCCCGCGGTAATATCGTAGTAGTATTAGTAGGAGGATCGAGAGTTAGAGTAGGAGTAGTAGTACTAGTACTAGGAGTGGTATTAGTAGTAGTAATAGTAGTGTTAGCTAAAGGATTCCCTTCAAATATAGTAGGCTAATCTAGTTCCACTAAGGGAAACTCGGAGGATTTCATTAGACGCTTGCTCTAGCTAAGAACGTCAGGGACCTGTTTCTCCGGAGTAGAGGGATTATAAGTCCCTGTAAGTAAGGTCGTTAGCTAAGGTAAGGAGGAGTAGTTACTCGAGGTTAATAGTCGATGATTAATCCTATACTTCTTTTCTTACGTCTAATGTTGTTCTACGGTATAGCCCTGGAACTACTATAACTGCCTTACGAGTCGTACTACTATAGGCGGGGGCTCTTTATCCTCCTGCGGAGTAGGGCCCTACTAGATATAGCTCTCTGACTGATCGATTAGGCTCTAAGTTGCTTAAGTCCTACTACTATTACTACTACTACTACTACTACTACTACTACTACTATAGATATTACTACCTTGTACCGTATAGTTTATCTCCGGACGGGCGAGCGGTGTTGTTAGTAGTCGAGGAGGTATACTACCTAGTGGTTCCCTTAAGCTCGAGGCGATTAAGGGCAAAGGTTGACTTAACTAGCTAAGAATAGAGGATTGGCTAGGGCTTAAAGCGCTCGCTTTCCCTCTCTTACCACTACCGCTCCTACTAGCTCGGCCTTTGCTTCTACCTTTAGTACTTAGCGTACTAGGTTTAGATGGTCCTCCTAGCGAGGATAGCTAGCGCTAAGACCTAGGGCGACTAGTATTAGAGAGGGCGGGGCTAGAGAACTAGTGGGCGGGGCTACCAACAATACTAGCAGGGTAGTTAATTGATAGCGGGGCCCCGCTAGTAGTAGTACTAGTAAGGGCACTAGTAGTAGAAGAAGAATTTTCACCTATTAACTCCTAGTTAGGATTTATCTTTATCTTCTTGTCTTCTTGACCTATAGCTAATTGTACGATTTCATAGCTTCCTTGGACTTGTGTAGACTCCGTAGTAGTAATAGCTTAGGTGTTCGGGCTATTAGAGTCCTCTCTAGCTTGGGTAGGGTTCTTCTAGGGATTGGTAGGCTAGGCTTGGGCTTGTCTAGGCTGTTGTTAGATGCTTGGGGCCTGTTCTACAAGGCTAGAAGAGCCTATAGTAAGAATAGTGGTAGTAGTAGTAGTAGTAGTAGCGGTGGTGATAGTAGTGATACTACTAGTAGTAGTTATGTCCTAGAGGGTACTAGTCTAACCTTAAGGGTAGGTAAGCTCCTCTTAAGTAGTAGTAAGCTACTACTAGAGCTCTACTACCTAGCGGAGGCTATAGGGGAGCTAATAGATCTCGTTACTACTTAGTACCAAGACTAGGCGAGAGGCTAGATCTAGGAGGTCTAAGGAGGATAGTACAAGGCCTAGTACTAGGATAGTAAAGGGTTCTTGTGGGCGATGAGGTAGATAGCTTAGGGTAGTAGTAGTGTCTGGAGTGGTAGTAGTAGGAGTGGTAGTGGTAGTAGTAGTAGTAGTACTAGTAATAGTAGGAGCTATAAGACTAGGATAAATACATCTACGTATATCTCTTAGGCCTTGGACTTATATATACGATTAGGGACTCTAGCTTCGCTCTTAAGCTAGCTCTTCTATATCTATAGATTTACCTCCGCCTCCTACTCCTTCTTGGCCTTAGTAAGCTAAGGTAGCTAACGAGCTTTAGTCAAGACTTTAGCTTCTTCTTCGCGTAGTAGTGGTAGTGGTACTAGTAGGAGGACTATCTATAGAGAGTATCTACGAGAGACTATAATAGCCTCTTAGCTTGGAACTAGGTCTAGAACTAGAGCCTTAGCTAGAGTAGCTTTAGCTAGGAGGTCGAGACCCGTACGTAGGCCGGTGGTAGTAGAAGTAGTACTAGGGACATCTTCTAGTACTAGCTCGTATATTATAAATCTAGAATTAGTCCTGCTTGATAAGACCCCTTAAGTAGAGCGAAGGTACGTAGCTCGATTCCGAGCTGCTCGAGCATTAGCAGCGATAATATCGTCTTGGGGCCAATACGTCTTCTTAGGGCGGCTTATATTAAGACAAGGGGATCGGTGGTAGTGGTAGTGGTAGTAATAGTAGCTAACCTTGAGAATATATTTGATCGTCGAGCGGTTAGTCAAATAACCCTAATTGGGAATACTGCCTTTGTAGAGTGAAGGCGGTTAGTCAAAAAACCCTAAATAGGAATACTACCTTTGCAACTAGCGGCGGTTAGTCAAACAACCTTAATCGGGTAAGGTATTAGTAGTACGGGCCACTGCCACGGCCACCGCCTCTACTTTCGGTCGTGTACGACCCTCCCCCCCCCCCCTTCTGCTACCTAAACCTAACCGTGATTTCGGCCTTCGAGAGAATAAGAACCTTTAATAGGTAAATAAACTACTAAGTAAACGTCGAAAAGCTAAAAAGATACGTTTATAGTATAGAGGAGTACTTATATAATAAGAAGCAAGAGACCTATAAGATAAGAAGGATATTAAAAGTTAAGTAAAGTAAGAAACAAAGGCTAGTATAGGTCGGAAGCCAAGGGAAGAATCACGTATACGACGTTATAGCAACTATAGAAAGACTAGGTATAATATACGTACCTATTAGGTTATAATAGAGGTATCTAAAGAAAAGGATTCTAAGTAGTTTCATTTGATTATAGGCGTTGTAGTGTATTTATTATAGTTTGAAATACAAGGGTTGAAAATTTTGGCCGGTTCGCTTGTCTAGCCGGTTTGCTATACATACACGTTAAGTTATTAGTGTTTTTATAAAATAGGATTTTAAAGTTGTACTATTCGCTTATCTGTACCATCCGCTTATCCTACACGTTAATCAGTTAATTTAAATCCTTAAAAGAAAACTAGTATTGCTTATACCTCTCTATGACTACTTAACATAGTTGTTGAAACTAAGCCTCTCTTTATTGTTATTTTATATTCTTAAGACGTTATCCTTATTCAGCTCTACTATTATCTAGATCCTCTTCTGGTCCGACTCTAAATCTAGATAGCTGGGCTCTTTCTTGCTCTGTGCCTCCGTGGACAGTGTTCATATATTTCTTGAATTTCACTGTCATACGGCACACTTGCTCAAAGTCAGCTGAAGTTAGAACAGCAACATCACCTTTGTTTTTCTCCACCTCAGGCTTTGTTATAAACCGATATTCGGCTAGGGCTACAGCTGTCTGAAATGCTAAGTAGTAAAGTAATTTGTCAGCTTGAAATCCTATCATCGCAAAGAAATAGATATACACGTACAATTCCGGATTTCTCGGCCATTCCACTCGAATTCACTATTGAGTACGTACGACCGTGCCCTCTTGTCGATTCGGACGGTGTCTCCTATCTCATCTTCTAATTTATCGAAAAATTGTCCCCAAATCTTCTGGCGGTCTTCACGTGACAAGTCTGGATAGTGCACGACGACATGAATCCTTGAAACGAATGCATCATCAAACTGGCCAACTCTATTAGTTGCCAAAAAAAGGATTCCTTGATAATACTCAATCTGACGGAGGAAGACTGGTTCAGGTGAGCCATTTAAACTCTACTGTCAAACGTTCCAGTATAAAGAATGAAGATATAGAGTAACTTACCAGAAACGAGACTATTCCGTTTCAAGTCGGCTTTCTCTCTGGTCTCAAGAAACACGTCTGCTTCGTCGAGAAGCATTACTGCGCCCCAATTGTGAGCAAGCGTCAACCACTTGCCCAAGGATTTCTCCATGGCCACTTCGTCCGTTCCAATATCACCGCATGTGAGCGCAAGGAGTGGCCGCCCGGTGAATTCTGCAATACACTCTGTAATGGTAAATCAGCTTTGAATTTGAGACTCTTGAGGAAGCACGTAGGCATCAAACGCAAACTAACCCGCAGTCTGTACAGCGTTAGTTTCTAGTGACTCTTTACAGGGTTGGCATATCTCTGCCGTTAGTAATACTTACGAAGGTTTTACCCACTCCTGGACCCCCGTGCAATAAGAATATCTGACCATCGCCTTTATTTTGAATGAAATCAGCGCCCCATACTTGCTGGGCATTGCTCCCAGCAAATCGCGGGTCTGTGTACTTGTACACAAGGCTCTTGATCATCAATTTTTGCCCCTCATCCATCACTAGCCTCTCAAAAGGGGTACGATTTGGTTTTGGCTCTTGGCAATAGGTTACATCGAGACGCTCTATAGAACATCAGTCTCCGAAAAAGGGCTACTGAAATGATAAAGAAGTACATACGCCATGTGCGCGTTTTAAACATGAACGCACCGAGCCATCGGGAGCAAAGTAGATATCGATGGTCAGGGTTTGTAGAGCCATCAAGTTCAAGGGACTTGGTAATATTGGTGTCAATATTATCATATTGTCCCCATGGTGGGTTCAAGTGTCCTTTGCTTGCTGAAACAGTGGTCTAATCATCGGTGGTTTGCATTTGTTAGTAAAGTCTCTCATCAATAGCACGAAGTGTTGAACCTTACAGAGATTCCCATCTCGGATCTAGTTATTTTGCGCCGTCGAGAGCAGCTAGGACAAAGACAACCCTTGACAGCGCCCCCTATTTCATCAAGAGAGCCGGTGCTATTATTTGTATCTGTGAATTCGGGCACCATCCTGTCCAGCTCAGGCCAGGCTGTCTCGTCAAAATAAGCACAAGGGTCAACGTAGGCTCGGCCGTCAACCTGGATTGGTAAACTCAGCTCAAAAGTTTCAGGCAATATAACTGGAAATGAATTCACGTACAGTTTGCCTTTTGCGATTCGCAAGCTCGCCGCTGTAATAAACCTGATCCCCTGATAGAAGTTTGAACCATTTCTTCCCTTCGGCTTCGAGCGTCGTACGCATTTTGCCCCCATCCTCCGCATCCCAATAACAACCTGGCACAACAGGAAGGGAAGTAATGGGCTGCTGGCCATCGAACTGCTCCAATGACACGTTGTGTCTGACCCTGGTGATGTTGCGGCCGTCAAAGTCCAAGTTCCACAGCTTGATCTTCACCACCTTGGAAGGTGAGGAAAGGAAAGCGTCACCGGTGTCGACCGAATCAATGACGTAGGCATTCACCTTACCTTCTTCCTTCACGTAGACCGTGGTCCCAGGCTTGAACAAGAGCCAGATCATTCGGTAAGTGCATGATGGTGTGGCGTCAGTATAACGTGTAAGCTCCTGGCGAATGCTGTCACCGAACACGCTGTGCATGTAATCCAACAAGTACCCAATGTGCTCTACAACTACATCTTTGTCGACCCCGTCTATATTCGCGGCTTGAGTGGTTGTCGAATCTTCTTGTGTTCTCTTCGCTAGGTTCAGCTTGAAACTTTCCAGCTCTGAGATGTGATAGGCAACCAAGAGGTATGGTTCTTGGAGGGTGACATTTCCGCCGTTGAGTTCCAACCCGGTGTCGTACGTGGCAATATCTTGGAGAGCATTGATCAAAGGCTGTGACAGTATAACAAGTTTAATATTGAGAACTGAAACTGCCACACGCGGATTACCGATGATACCGTCATCCAGGATTGTTCGACGTCCACTGATACTTCTGGTATCATCACCGGGAATAGATGTGCCTAGAACATGAACCACCTTGAAAACCGTTGTATTTGTGGTTCTTTTTTGAAATTTGGACTTCTTATTAGTCTCTTGCTCCAAGTCAAAGGGACGCCCCCACTCGATGGAATCAATTATCAGGTTAGTGGCGTCTCTGTATTCCACCTCATGAACGATTTTTGACCCTCTAACCTGAAGCTCCTGCTCCTTCGCAGAGGGAAATTCCGGTCTTGCCAAGCTTTGGCCGCATATCGGACAGCTGTCGTAATATCCGTCCAAATATGTAGAATGAGGGCTGCCGGATGCTGGACACCAATATGTTAAATGCGGATTCTCACTGTCCAAAGTCCTAGCTTCTCCGTTTTCGCCTTCTTTCTCTTTCTCGTACTTTGTCTCCTGTTGTTGGCTGGAAGCGCCATCAGGCATTGTTTCTAGATTTTCCACATCATCCGTGCTTTCATCTCTTTTATCATTTCCATCAGCAGAAGGCTGGGATATATCAGCCGAGGTCAAAACTGATGTAGTATGATGCGGTCCGAATCTCGTAGCATCTTCCTCGCCAGAGAGCGGGTTACGACAAGGTCCGTTGCCTATTTCCATCTTAATAACTCAGAAGCCGAAAAAGTACTAGTAAAGTGTATGTTATAAGGCCTAAATGATATAAGACTGCTTGGTACTCTTGCTCGTAAGTTTCACGTGAAAGATAGCCGGGCGGAGAATGCCAGGGAGGAGGGCGGAGGGTTACAGCAAAGAGCACAGCCAAATATTATCCAACTCAAAAGTCCTAGGAATAAATGAAGTAAAGTAGGGGCAGGTCAAATCTAGAGGTTTGAAAGATAAAACCGCTGGCTGAAGCATTAAATACAGATATTGATCAATATGAATGAGATTCACAGCCTTACGCCCGTTTGCTAGCTCAGGCCTGTAATCTTGCTAATATGTAGTTACCCTAATCTAAGGATAAACCTATCCCTGCCTAGACTTTCGCTTTAACAGACATTGACCAATCACTTGATGAAATCATCACAGCTGAAAGTATAGGGCATAGGTTTGTTTATCCTAAGAGTATTATACGTATATGTAGGGTGGTCAGCTTTCAAAAAAGGAAGTACGACCGTTGAGGCCTCCAATTAGGCTACAAAAACATAGGAGTAACCCTCATCAGCTTGCGGCTGGAGTAGGTGCTAAACAGGCAGAGATTCGTGTATATTAGGATATTTTACCCTACACCAATCAGCCCCCTGGCTGATTGGCTTTACTGCAGAAATATTGAAGCTCGAATCGTTCACCGAAACGTATTTAGAACACCACTCGATGTTAGTCATTGTCCAATTGGACGGATAAACTTAGTGGTATTCGATAGTTTTGCTTTCAATAGAGTAGATCGACAGTCAGCTCTATCCGTAGCCGGTTAAGCAGGCGCCTTACAGTGACTGATCACTCCCATTATTGGTAGAAGACTTCGTTACTGAAATTGTCTACGGATAAATGCAGCTATTTATTGATTGACCATGTGATAGACTAGGGTCCGAGCCTTATTGAGGGTGGTCAGCTTTCAAAAAAGGAAGTACGAACGTTGAGGCCTCCAATTAGGCTACAAAAACATAGGAGTAACCCTCATCAGCTTGCGGCTGGAGTAGGTGCTAAACAGGCAGAGATTCGTGTATATTAGGATATTTTACCCTACACCAATCAGCCCCCTGGCTGATTGGCTTTRCTRYAGRAATATTGAAGCTCGAATCGTTCACCGAAACGTATTTAGAACACCACTCGATGTTAGTCATTGTCCAATTGGACGGATAAACTTAGTGGTATTCGATAGTTTTGCTTTCAATAGAGTAGATCGACAGTCAGCTCTATCCGTAGCCGGTTAAGCAGGCGCCTTACAGTGACTGATCACTCCCATTATTGGYAGAAGACTTCGTTACTGAAATTGTCTACGGATAAATGCAGCTATTTATTGATTGACCATGTGATAGACTAGGGTCCGAGCCTTACCGAGGACAGCTTAATCCTCTTTGTCTCCTACATGTTAGTAACTTTTTTTAAGGCATGTAGCAGATCCAATCATCCTGCGAAACGAAGATACTACAAAATTGAACCGAGTTTATACTAACTTGGTGTGATAAACTTCCGCTTTTATTCTTGAATCATGGCAGATAATCAGGATGTGGCCGTTGTGGATCAGCATGTCCGCCGTTTCAGTCTAATTATTGCCGAAGAGGATCCAAATGACACTTTGTCCCATGCTCTTGGTACATATGCTCAACTTACGGAAACTGAGCAACAGCAAGCTAATGCTGAGGCGGTTGACTGGCAACGGTGGGTTGAGTTACAAGAGGCTTCACAGTATATCTCGACAAATTGTTTCAGCTGGACTCTACTGAAAATCTAGCTAGGTATGAGAAATCCGACCGCCTTCAAAAACAGGCCGAGCGTATGACTGTGCTCTGGAAGAAGTTCCACTCAAGCTTTGGTCTTGAAAAGATTGTTAAGCCGGGCCAAGGTCCACCCAAGGTTCAAGACCTGCAAGATATCGTACGCGGAGCTGAACAATCATGGGCGAAAAAACAAGACTCAGGCTTTGGTAAAACCAAAGAGGTGGTCGAGAACTTTTTGATCCTCATGAACGAACATTCAAACCTGTTCAGTGTGATTCCTAGCGGCGACAAGTACTTGAGCCTCATAACAGGGGTTATAACTTCGGTGGTGAAGGTAATCAGTTCTCTAATATCGAATGGGAGTTAATTTGATCAAATTTAGCCATATGTCTCACTGACACGTGCCCACTAGGTTGCTGTTAACAAGAGGAATATTGAAAACTTTTTTCCTACTGCTATGGAGATGATATTTGATGAGCTCAAAACAGTCCATAAGAGCCAAATGATCGCGAATACGACCCATATGAAAGTACTAACCTCCGATCTTTATATCGCGGTTTTCGAATTTCTTGGCGAAACAATGGATTGGTACCAACGAAAATGGCATCGCGTGAAGCTTGCCTTGAACCAGGACTCGATGAAAAAGGTGGAAAACAAAGTTGCAGATATTCAGGACGTGATAAGAAGGATTAGGTTAGAATCAAGCCAGGTTACAGAGGTTAGGGTTAGCCAACTGAAAGGAAGCGCGAGGCGGACCGAGAACGCAGTTTACAGGCTCGAGGGACAACTTGACCAAATGGAGCATAAACTTGACGGCATGAAGGATGCATTTGGCAAAATTGCGGGTCTCTTCGATATTTTCCGTGTTGGCGAACAAGGAACAAAGCTTCTTGTCGCAAATGGCCAAGATGAGCAATACAGTAAGTTGCCTCCGAATATTTGGGAGATTATTTTCTTATTGGCTTCTAGAGAAACGGAATGAGTATGCGAAACTCAGCTGGCGAAAGGATTCAGGTATCGATGCGGTTCAATCAGCTTCTGCACAAAGCCCTGTGGCACCCGAAGATTCGGCATTCATACCCACCAAGAATGCGGCTAATAGCAATGAAGCCTCCCAGCTACTCTCCCTCACCCAAGATGAGGTGGAACGATGGTCCTCAGATCTTGACTCGTTTCTCGACGATGGCAGGGACGAAATCATCAGCGCTGTGAATACCCTCTCGTCGCCCACACTCCCCAGAGAAGTAGTGCAAGAGTTACAAAAGTGGATCAGACAACCCAAGTCTACTTTCCTTTGGATTGAGGGCCCGGTTGGTGCAGCTACCGAGAAGCAACTCTCTTATGCTGTCATTCGATTGTGTGACACTCTTCAGAACGCTGGTATGCCTTGCATCTCATTTTTTCCTAGATATCGCCGTCGCGTTCAACCGGAGGCATCACCCAAGTCTCCTAGCCGCGGGACGGCACTCACAGCGGTGCTCTATTCCATCCTTGCCCAGATCATTCGCATTCTCCCAGTTGAATTTGAGTACAATGCCCGATTGGATGAGACTACCTTCCGTTCTTTGGATGGTAGCCTTGAGAGCTCGTCGGCTGCTCTGGACTTGATAGCGTCGTTTCTCCCTTATGTTACTGGAATACTTTGCTTCGTTATCGATGGATTACAGCTCGTTGATGAGCCAGAAACTCGATCACCTCTCAAGAGACTTGTGGCAATATTAAGGGCGGAAAGCAAGAGAAAGTTATTGAAGGTACTGTTTACTACTGGTGGAATGTCTGTCGCCATGAAAGAGAGCATTAGAATGATCGAGAAGGTGGATGCAAGCAGGATGCTACAAGGGAGGCCGGGAACGATGCCAAGGGGCTTCTCAAACCTTAATAGTTTAAAGATGCCATCTAGTAGTTCTGAGTTAAGATCAAAGGCAGGTTCAACGGGGCGCATATCGCAGGACTTCGAAGAAGATTCGGGAGACACCCGCTAAGCGAGTCCCTCTAAGATCGACTCGCGAGTCCTCCAACTTGATGATGCTATAACTTTATAACGAGGGTAGATAGTTAAAATCGGATAGCAGATTCGAGAATAAAACTATCGAGAGTACCGACTGTGAAATTCTGAAGACCGACAGACGTGGTTGGAGCCGGCCCTTCCACGCCTATTTGGCTATATAGTTTAGAGTGACCTAAGCGTATAGCATTATCTACTATGTATGAACTTCATCCGTAGGAATAGCGTAACCTGTATATCATTTAATTCATTCGACCTCGAACTGAATGCTCAATAGTAAAGGTTTTTCAAGCTTAAACCAAAGAGAATTTTTACCTTATCTCCCGAGGAGGCAAACCAACATGTATAGTCGACAGGGCCGTCTCGCGGTTTGGTAAGCGTATATAGATGTTCTATCTTTCTAGAGGTTTATTTCCCTTAAATCTGAGTTCCTTGCTTCATCAAAAACAAATTAGTTATAGAACAATTCTGAATACAACTCAATATAAAATAACAGATATTCCATATCCTATTATACTATCTTCGTCTAGTATAGGGGGTGCAAAAGCAAGTCGAATTCAATAGCTTGGTTTGGTCAGGCAACGAGGACGCTGGTCATCATAGCCCACTAACCGCGAAGCCTAGCGGTAGCTTGCCGTTTATATATTTGTAATTGATCTCATCTACAAAGGCTAAGCATATCAAGTCATGATTTCAAACATTGATAATATAAAAATGATATGTTGAAGAGGTATTGATAGATCTTACTCGCCCCTCACTGAAGAGATCGCTATTCTTGGTAGAGCTCTACGAAAGGGATTGCTGATTTGAATACCTACCACACATTATCATTTCCAATCTAGAATCACATGCTAGACTAACCGCCCATATCACTCCACAGCCATTGGTCTATCAATCCCAAGTCTACAGCCGCCGTATTATAATCCCCCAGTCCCTGTACCATGGAATCCAATGAAGTTGACTGAAAAGACAAATGCGGGATTTGGGATTCTAAGTTACTACGACTTTCACGGGTAGAACCTTCCGCGCCAGTATTTCCCAACATTGGGAGCTGGTTTGATTCTCTCAAATATGGCACCTGATTTTCGGCCACTGGCTCGGAACTTGCCGATTCTTCTATAGTGTTTTGTGTAAAAAGTGATCGCATCATCAGCTCCAGATGTATTAGTTCTGATTTTAGATCACGTGCTGGGACGCTGCCATAGCCAATCATATGATCTAAGATGTTGGCAGTTGTCTGCTCGTGATCCTGCCCATTTATGGTAATCTGGATTTAATCCCCGTTGGTGGTACCAGGAAGTACGGCCTTGGCGACGATCAATACAAGGGCGGATGAAAAGGTGCTTTCCAAATCAAAAGGAAGAAAATAATCTAGTTAAGTTAGTAGAGGTCTAATTTAATAGGGTCTGGTAACTATTGTACCAAGGATCATGTGTCACGATGTATGTTTCCAAAGCGAACATCGCTTTTTCTGGTGATGAATTGACTGGACTCGGTTGAACGTGTGGTCACCACCACTTATGATATCTTACTCGGTGCTCTGCAGTTTGTCATCATGCCAAAATGTTGACTGCCCGTAAGAGGAATGGCTCCAAAACAAATCGAGAGGTTATTATCAGCAGCCACCCTGTCCGTGTCATGGCTCTTGCCGCGACCTCAATGCTCAATGTGAGATCAGATATTTATTGCATTACGAACGATTTTTCAGTGGGGTATTTGCATCTTTAAAGGCGAATTAGCAGATTCCAAGACGTAGCACGCAATCTCTGACGGTGATGGGTCTCGTACTCTCTCTAATCCTCCCCATATACGTTGTTTGTGACAAACTTCCAGTCTTGGCACAGGACGCGAGACCTATTCCACCGCACTTTATGGATCGGGGCACGAAGGAGCGGGTGTGACAATTTCTAAACATTACTGAGCCCCAGCAAGCTCGCTCCTGAGATTTCCAGAAGTTTGTTCAAGGATATGCGAGGAGGGAATACCGGCGCTCCGAGCGGAAGAAGCAAGCCCAGGAGTACACCGAAACGAGGCGGCGCTGCAAAGATATTTATAAATCTCCATCATCAGCGACGAGGCCTCTTTCTCAGGATGGTCCTGGTATTGCCGGCATAGATCTACTGCAACGAAAGTGTTCTTGGAATCGAGCGGCGAGTCAGTGGCCCGAAAAGGACCCTGGCGTTTCCTCCGCGAAACAACAGGTTACAGCCGGTGTGGATTGATATGGACCGAAGTGGAAAGTTTTGAAAAAGAGCACGCAAGATATCTCCAAGATATTCTCCATCATTCACAAACCTATCTTAATATCGTTGTTGAGCCTTATATAAATTGTCTATCGGGTAGACGGCAGGATTACTATCTGCTAGTCAATCACTGTGCGTATATTCTACTTCAAATCCAGCCGAAAATTCAAGATGACTGGTATTATATCTTGTATTATAGGTTCCATTTGGTCTTTAGAACAAACTATTCTTGGTACTAAGTCGCTGTAACTGATGGGCTAGTTTCGGGTCATTGTTGCGCTCGCTCCTTCGTTCCTGCCCGTCGACAAACATTTGGATCAAAACCCGTTCAACAGTCTCTGGGTTTCACAGTCATTAGCGAGTCCTGTTCTGTCTAGCGCAATCCTTGCCTGTGCTGCAGTTCATCGAGACCAGCTCCGTGGCCGCAAGTCCAGCGTGCAGGCTGTGTACTTCACGGGCCAGACGATTAGTCTCCTCAATAAAGCTTTGGAAAGTCTAGAAATGGCTTTAAGTGACTCCGCAATTGCTGCCGTGGCTCTGTTGACCGCAAACGAGGTAAAGTGTTCTATCTTCAAAGGTTTGGGACTCGCGTGTATTGGTCAGAACCTCCCAAGTAGAATATAAAGGAAAACACGAATGACATTGTTTTGCACTCGCAGGGGTTCAAAAAGATTGTGGCACTGCGGGGCGGCCTATCCAAATTGAGCTGTAGTGGGACACTACGCAACTTCATATCTTGGTGCGTTTGTTTTCGGATGAAGAGATTGAACATTTTACAGATTATTCTGACAACTCTCCCACTCTTATTCTGTAGACAAGATTTGATTTCGTCGATGAATACCAACAACCAGCCAATATTTCAATACGTTAACACTTCAGCATTGGCGATCACTGAGTCTCTCAAGTTATGGGTTAATACGAAAGAAGGCTGCATTGAACCCTCGGTCCATTCCAAAGGTCTCATCATTTACCTGAGGAGGGCCCATACAGCGATTTATTCTCTGTCTTCTACAACATCCACAAACTTATCCAGCTTTACGAAAGCCTCAATGTGCACTAGCGGAGCCACGTCTTCTGACTACCAATCGTTCAGCAAAACAACATTCACGGGCGAGCATCACTTGTTGTCCGCACCCCATCAATTACACTTAGAGCCATCATAGCCATATATCTAAGAGGCTTGTCGGATAGCAGTAGTAATCTATATTAATTATATATTATAAGAGTTTGCTAGTGCGTTCAGGGTTTTGGAAAGACTGGTCAAGAGGTTGATGATAACAATAATCAGCGGCGAAGATAAGAGCGAATGCAGCAAAGAGGAAGATGAAGTTTTAATGTGGGCAATTCTTTAAGGCGGGCAAGCGACAAGGGCACAGCTCGACAAAGACTGGTTTTCTGCTGTAATTGCTAAAATAATGAGACGTTCAGATTTACAGAGTCAAGAGAAAGTAGAAGAACGTTTGTCAGGAATTACGGCTCATGAGTATGTTTAAAGTGTCTAACAATCCTCTTTGATTTTTTATTTATCGGGATTAAGCTCCTTATACTAGTCGAAATATGAATTTATATGCCTCCTCTTGCAAAATTTAATCATAGTTGATCAACCGGAAAACATCTAGAACCACAATTGTGCGCGTATAATATAAAGTTACTTTTTGTTTGCACCGTTGCATGATTGAATTACGCGATGCACTCGTTGGACTTCTATAGATCAGAGATAATAAAATGCACTCCAGGGTTAACTTATAGTAAAAGATTTTCCAGAATAACTACTATTTCAACCGTATTTTCGATGATACCGAAGTCATGTAGTTACAAGCTAAACTCTAGCCTGTTCCCAGCGTAGTCTCTAGCAAAGAACCTTACTGGATATTCAACGCCTTTTGCTCCTTCCGGCGTACGAAAGTCAGTATCACTTCAGGTTCAACTTGCGGAAGAACACGGTCAGTGCAACCAACATACCTGAATCCTCCTCGCCTGGCTTGTCTGCCTCTGTTGGTGATGAAGCATCTCCGATGACATGGTGATCCCATATCCTCTTCTGTAACTCGACTAATGCTTCGGGGGACTCAATTCGGAAGCATATGTGTCTTGAGGAGTGGAGCTCGTTGGCCCCAAAGGCAACGTGGATCTGCTGACCTTTGGGGGTTATGTCGAACCTATTTAGGATAGGTTAAGGACGCATTCTTTCCGGAAGTGACTAGGTAAAGATTTGCTTACCATGCCAGACTATCCTTTTGCAAGACGGGTACCGCAACCCGCTGCAAGCCGAGAGTCTTGCCATAGAATGCTTCGGCGTGCCCAAGGGTCCCTTCAGGAACGGTAATGTTTACGTG
Source organism: Coleophoma crateriformis (assembly GCA_003369635.1). Taxonomy (NCBI): domain Eukaryota; kingdom Fungi; phylum Ascomycota; class Leotiomycetes; order Helotiales; family Dermateaceae; genus Coleophoma; species Coleophoma crateriformis. Next base: position 1,061,022 of record PDLN01000019.1, on the reverse strand, counting down.
AGCAATTCCGGTGATCATTGTGGGCTTATGAGCAGGGGTTGACATCTGCTATTTCTGTGATTGTTGCAAAGTTATACAACTTCGTTCACACTGCTAGTAAAGTGGGGTATGGTATGGCGGGGTTTGCCCCACGATGTTGGCACGTGCCAGCTCGCGGTGGCTAGCTACACAACGAATCCGAGAAACACGACAACTCCGAGACGCTGAATAGCAGGGACTGAAGTAGTAATTCTTTAAAATCACCCTGAGAGGAAGACTATAATTCAGATTATGGATAAGAAGAAATTGAGTCGTCCTCTTGGTTATTCTCTGTTGTCCTCATCCTCTTGCGCCAACCCCGAGTTTCAGGATCACACCACTCACGTCCACGCTTCGGGCCCTCAGATCTACCACTGGACATGTCATCCTCATTGTTTCTGTCAGATGAGATGTACTCATCGCTAGGTTCGTTATAAACCGGCTCCGAACCATGTTCTTTGGACCCTCGGCGTGGACTACGCTTCCAGTCTCGAAGGGACGCCTGTGAACCATGATTGAAAGTGATTGAAGGAGGACGCACCAGATTCGGACGTGGCTCAAAGGGACGGGGTGATGGTGGTTGTAGACTTTGAGAGTTGATCATCGAGCCAAATGGGCCTCGCTGTCCCAATCCGACGCCGCCAGCAAATCGTTGCCCTCGCATGGCAGAGGTATGCTCGTAAGGAGAGTTGCCAATTTTGCCCTCGTCTATATCCCAGTGGTCGGCTCGGTCGCCGCGATCAAAAGCCAGCTCGCCGTCGGATTTACCTTTGGCTTCTTTAATATACTTGTCGAAGTCGTCGGTCACCGTGTGGATCATCTTGAAGTGTTCCACGGACAATCGGGGCTGGATCCCATCCTTCCTTGCATCAAAATTGGCGAGCGAGGACGCAATCTGGAAAGCATTGCGAATCTGCCGGCCATTCCAGCGATTCCTGTTGTGATCTTGGTGGAACTTCTCTTTGGCAAAGCGGAGGATTCCCTTCTCGTTGATTTGAAGAGGCTCGTGGCTGACGGCTTCGGCGCGGTCTTTCTCAACCTGTCGAAGTCGATCAATATTCAACTTCCAGATTTCCATCGTTTGCTGGTAATCGAGCGGGGGATAATATAAGGTAAGATGAATTCGCGACCGGAATGCTTCATCGAGAGCCCCAGGACGATTTGTGGTCAAGAAAAGTAGACCATCGTAGTATTCCAAAACCCTTAAGAATACTAGCAAGAAGAGCATGTTAGCGCAGCGCTCTGAGTACCGCAAGTATTGCCTCTTGTCTAAGAACTCTATTTCTCACCTGAAACCAGAGCATTCTTGGTCAGATTAGTATCTCCTTTCGATCTCTGAGAGAAAAAAGTATCAACCTCATCAAGCAGTAACACACAGGACCAAGTATTTGCAAGACGGAAGATCCTTTGCAACGCAGCTTCAACCTCGATGGGGGTTAATCCTAGATCACCGCAAGTGATGGTGAACAAGGGCTTTCCACTTGCTTGAGCAACTGCCTCGGCCGTCGCAGTCTTGCCAACGCCTGGGACTCCGTGGAGCAGGATGAACAAGGCCTTGCCCTTTCCCTTGATCCAATCCAGACTCAAGTGGTCCACGCCGTCTTTCTTATGGGTGGATTATTTGATGAAGTGGTCCTCGACTAGCGACTGGATCATATCTTTATGACTATCGCGTATCTTGAGACAATTAAATGCATCGTTCGATTCCCTCACGGGTGTAAGTCGTGGCGCGGCGACTTGGGCAAACTTCCGATCACGAAGCACGTACGCAAACTGTCGCAAGGGAAGCAGCGGTAAATCACGATCCAGGAGGTATTCAGCCGTCGTAAGTGTGTTATTTCGGTCATTCTCTCGAACGCTGGTAAGGAATTTGTCTTCTGAGAGATTCCTATTCCGTTCCCATATCGCGACACCGGCTTCGAGGACAAGAATTTCCGAAGTCTCTGCCAAAAGTTTGGTTCTATTTGAGTCTAACCACCAACAGATGTAGAAGTCGTCAATAGTGGTAGACTTTGTTTGCTCCATGGGTTTTAGCACAGATGGGACTGGTTTCCATGAAGGGCATGCTTGAAAGGCCTCAACAAAGTCGACTATGACTTCACTATCAACGTATTCTGGGCGCCTGAGAATATTCCCTTCGGAATCGGTCGTCGGCTCCCCTAGGGGGTCGAGTGTCAAAGTCCACCAGTTGTATGATGTATGTCTCATCTCGATGTTGCGTAGAAATAATTTGCTGACTTCGATGGAAGCTGTTAGCTTTGCTTCATGATTTGGCAGAAAGCGCTGTGGAAAAACTTTGAGAGACTTGATAGGACGCTCTCCATCGTATGGCTGAATCTCGAAAGTGGCGCTCACGGCACAGAATTCATCTCCAGTATAATCGATGTAGTAACATTGAACCCCAAAAGATGCCATCTCGTCATCGGCACTGATGTACCTCCGTGGGTCTGGTGCTGCTACTCTGTATTTAGGCCAGGCTGGACGCAAAGCGTAAACTCGCCAATATCTGTTTCCCAGCACCAGGTTGTCGATGTCTTTGTCTGCTCCTACTCCACATGGACGGATGATAGTCTCACCGACTCTAAAAAGGCACCAAAGATCTTCAAAGCGTACTCTTGCGTCTGATGTCTCATCTAAGGCCTCGAATCGATGGTAGATCGGAATGATTTCACGGGACATAAACTCCACATAGGATCTTAACTCTGCGAGAACCGCAGTCCCATCATCCCAGGACCTTACCTCATCGTCGTCCTCTTGGTCACTAGTCTCACCACGACTTGCTGGTGTATGAGCTGTAACTGGGGTGTCAGCTTGCTGACCCAGCTTAATCTCAAGGTCGCTCAAGACTTGACAAATCTGTGCATGATATGCAATCAGAGGGCGAAAAGGGCTCAAGAATGTTCGAGGCCGGCTTTCCCAATCTTCTTCCATGACCCTTGAAAGAACAAGGAGGAGCGATGGCGACTGTATTCGCACTCTCGTGATCACCTTCGTGCTTGACTGGCCTACACGAACATTGCGTGTCGAGGTCGGCTCTGGCAGCCTGCCTTTGTTATTCGTTGTTTGCATGGGAAGGATTTGACGTAGCTTGAGTTCCTCTGCTATTTCTTGTTCGAGGGAGGCATCGGACTCAAGGACGTCTACTGCGTATATACCTTCCTTGGCTGCATTAAATCGATTCTTGAAATGTTCGAAGTTACACTTCCGGACTTCTGGGATGAACCTGATCTGTCCCATTTCTGGCAGTCTCCTACGGTGTTCTAACTCATCTGTCCCATTGTGAGATTCTGCTTTGGCAACATTGTCCATACTACTCCATTGGTCTTCGATAATTTCGGGGTTTGAATTCGCTGAAAAAGACTTCGATGCTTTTAATCATCACCAACTAGAATTATATAAGTGCGGACTTACGATTCTTGACATGACAGTTTTCAAGCACCGAAAAGTGATGATTGTTGTAATTTAAGATATAACAAGCTATTACGCAACTTTGTATGAAGCCAGGGATAAGTGGAAGATGCACTGGATATGACTCTATCAATAAATTACCAGGGGAAGGATAATGAACGGAGATAGACATTCCTTATCAAGCTGCGAAGCGAGAGATGGAAGCGTTCCACAATGATGCAAAGGGCTGCGCAATCAGGCTCCAGCTCAATTCGTAGCAAAACCGCATGAAAATCTAAATGATAAAACCATAGCTAGGGCGACTGCAGTCAAGAATTTACAACACACTTGCTAGGGTTAGGCCCACTAGCTGTGCATGGGGGTCGGTTTCCTGCACACCATCTCGCTCGCCTTTGCCCGGCTGTGCAGGCGAGAGCTCAATATCCTCACCCTCTTCATCGAAAAGACCAACAATTCATCGAATCAAAGAAGAACACGTTCGTAGGCCGGGTAGATTCGTATCGGATAGTTCGCGGCGATTGGTCTTGAATCTGTCATTGGTAGTTTGGGGACCTGTTGCTGACCGAGGCAAAGCTCAAGGCTGTATCGTTATGGCTGTGCCACACAACTCAAAGTGTTACACTTTCTCAGGAGTGGCATATGGTGGAGTTGGAGACAATGAAACTCACCAAGGCCGCATGGTCCCAATCCCTACAACCAGCGAGACATCTTCTATCTGCTTCCATGCCCTGGATGAGCCCTTACTGGCCATCCATCTCTCTGACCGGCAGGTATTGTGTTTCTTGTTATCTCTGTACGTTGAAGGGTGGTCAAAGTCACCAGCATCATGGCAGAATTGGAGGAAAATACTTCAGTTGCATACATCACTAAGTTCATCGAGGAAAAAGGCCCTTCAATCCACGATGCCTTTACTGTTGAAACCAATTTCAATGAGTCGGAGCTGAGATATGAAGCTAAAGACAAGCACCAGTAAGTTCGGTTTCGGCATAGACCCAAAACAAGTAGGACTGATATATATGTATACATATAGAGAATTCACGGAGGCTCTTGAGAAATACACCAAAGTTGAAGGCCATAATCTGGAATTTGACCCCGCAAAATGTACGTGGGAAGAGGTTGTGTGGGAGCTGAATAAAGCCCACAAGGCCGTCTACACTTATGAAAGTCGCGAAAAGAAGACACACAGAAAAACCTTGAAGATGATCAATTACGCGAGCAAAATCATTGGACCAGCATTAAATTCTCTCCCAAATGAACTTTGTATTCTTCAGGGAGGACTTGCAATCGTGTTTAACGTAAGTATAGCTATAAAACCAGTCCAGAAGTTGATACTAATCATTATCTTATAGCTTGTGCGGCGTCGAGAAAATAATAGCCAGCAAATTCTAGATGTATTTGGCCATCTACCTGAAATCATATCAATGGCTAGTAGCAAGTCGAAGGACTTCCCGACTGACAAGAAGCTACACCATCTCCTCGATGAGTTGAAAGTGACACTGTTTGATGCAATCCCTAACCTTATTGACGCTTTGAGACCAAAGACATTCTGTAAGTTATTATCAATGCTGGAGGAGTGGCCATTGTTCAATTCTAATCTAATGGGTAGTGGCCAAACTTACGAATCCATTTCGAGGCTTTAAGGTGGAGGAATTGTTACCTTGCATTCAACAGAGTGCTATGCGACTAGAGGCTCATGCTCGAGATCTTCGAGAAAGTCTCATTGTCGAGATATATCATGATACGGAGGTGATTAGGAAAACCAGCAATGCTGTCCAACTTCGCATCGAGGAGATCCACAAAAGTGTTTCGGCCGTTGGCCAAGACTTTCGCGATATGTCTACTCAAAATGAGCAACATGAGGAGAGAATGGATTCTCGAGTCAACGATCTGAAAGAGTTTTGCGCTCAACAGATACGTTATGCCCTTGGAAGCCAGAACGGATTATTTCAGATGTTAAAAGATGTTGTGTCCAGTGAGTTGATACCATTTCTATCCTCGTGGAATCTTGCTCATTTCTCTCAAGTTTTCCAATCTGGCGAACAAGAGCCTGAACCCGAACGGGACAAACCCCACCCTCTGAGCCCTTCTCTCCGAAAGCCATCGCCTGATTTCTCTTTTACCCTGCTTCAAATACTTAACGTATACGGCGCGCAGGGAAACCTTGATTTGTCCATCATTCTTCGACAAAGCCAGGAATTTGACATCGCATGCAAAACGTTTCTCGCCATAGTGCTTAATAATATACAGTTTCAGAGATGGATTACAATCGTTGAAGCAGATCTGATATTTGTTCAGGGCCAGATTGATCCGTCCAGCCTTGGAAGAACTTCTCCACTCTCATACATCTGTGCGAACCTGGTACGCCTTTTGAGAGAGCAGCCGAACACTATAACAATTTATTTCTTCTGTGGTCAGCATGTAGCGTCTAACGATAGTACAAATGGTCCAAGAGGTTTGATACGGAGCATCCTAGCACAATTACTGGAGGCTTGGCCTCATGTCCCTTTGCATAACATCGATCTCATAGGTCTTGACAGTCATGAATCAATCTCTATGGACGACCTTTGCGGTATGTTAGGGCATGCTTTAGGGCAACTTCCAACCAATGGGACTGTATGTTTCATCGTTGATGATCTGCCTAAGTTCGAGAGGAACCATTGGATTGAGGACTACTTCATTCTTCTAAATATGCTCGACCATCTTGTCCAGAAGGAGAGATCTGGCCCGAGGATCAAAATTATGGTGACGAGCCCAACAAGGAGCCACTGGCTACAGGAGCTTGCTCGAGGACAGATTATAGAATTGACAGACCGAGAGAAAGTGGCTAGTTGATTGGAGAAGATAGGAATCGTGCGTCATGTGTCAAAACCGGGCACGTGGTAAGGGAGATATATTTATGTTTCGACGTCAAGGATTATTTTGACTTTGTAGGGATATCTACATATACTTCGTTTATGTGTGGAGATGGCCTTGCTGGCCCGTGCTACTAGTGGCCAAGCATATACTGTGGGGTAATCAGATATCAACGTCAACGGCACTGTATCTCCTACAGCGAAAATTGAAAGGCGTCAGCATGGAGATGTCTACGTATCCTCTACAACTTGCGAATGAACTATGTCAATTTCTTGGTCCTTCGATGAAAAACGATTTGGACTCTACAAAATTACCAAGAGTGTGGTGATGGGCGTTCTGGGGGGGATGGCCACTGGCAAGAATGCAAGTTGCGGGCAAATCTCTTTAGGGGAAGGGGTATATGATTTTAGCGCGCAAATCCAGTGGTTGCCCGCAACGAGACATCTCTGTGAAAGTAACTGAAATGCAACCGAAGGGAATTTACAGTTCCATTCCAAAAATATTACTAGAAGAGTTATCTATTGTGTTCTCGTTGCATGACTGTGCTTGGCGGAATATGGTATTTCCGACCGCTGTGTACAACGTGACTGTTCCCGGGACTTCACCTGCGTGAATCCGGGATTGATCGTGACATCCGGTTGGCGTACCTGGGTTCTCCCTTGTAACCCCACTACTCGTATCGCTCGTTCCTTGTTATCTGGAGAAATCGACATCCTCCGTAGATTAAAAGTGGAGCTTCATATGTCTCTCTGCTGGCTTCGGGCCGCCACGGATACTCTCCTCACAACGCTGGATGGTGATTATATACCGTCGCTGTTCCTTGGCTAGAGGGGTTCGGCTCCGTTTTCCCCGGCAGATGGACATAAATATGAGCAGCCCGATAGAGAGCCTGGAGGCTGGTCTGCACTTTCTCTATGAGAGGTCTAGCCTACACGTTTCCAAGATGCTGGGGCTTTTTCAACTCGTACAAAATGCCTGCAGGTGCTTATGTCTGAGTTTCTTCTTATGGCACTTTATAGATGCACATCCTCCTGGCGCAAAAGATATTCAGGCCAGGATTGCCTCGTTTGCAAGTCGCGAGCGTGTGAGCATTAATAGCAACTGGAAGTTCCAACGCTTCGAGTCGAACCCTGATGGTCTGTCCTACAATGACACCCTCAAGCCCTGGATCCTTCCGATTGCCAATGACTACATCATTGACGGCACCAAGTCGTACCGCCCAAACGGGACGGCCCCCGTTGTCGAATATGCGCAAGCGTCATTCGATGATGGGTCCTGGGAAACGCTCACTCTGCCCCATGACTGGGCAATTAAGGGGCCTTTTGGTGCCCCGGGCATCAGTGGAGGAATGGGCCGCTTGCCTTCAAATGGAGTTGGATGGTATCGTCGAAACTTGACCGTAGGAGCGAGTGCAGTCGGCAAGTCGATATTCCTGGAAATTGACGGGGCCATGTCGTACTCCGCTGTCTGGCTCAATGGCGAGCTTGTTGGTGGGTGGCCTTATGGATATACGTCCTTTCGACTCGACATAACGCCCTACGCGAAAGTGGGCGACGACAATGTGCTGGCGATCCGCTTGGACAATGCCGTCGATTCTTCGCGCTGGTATCCCGGCGCTGGAATCTACCGCAACGTATGGCTCGTCACCGTCGACCCGATGCATGTGGATTATCTGGGTACGCGGATCACAACGCCAACGGTCTCGGCCGAAGAGGCTACAGTTCAACTGGTTGTACATGTCGAGAATACGGGAAATCGCACTCAGGTGGTAGGCGTTGAGACCGAGATTCGCTACCTTGGTAGCAACGATGCTGTGGCCCAATTCCCACGGGGAACGGTAAGTGTGGTGGCACGCAGCAAACAAGCTGTCAACAGCTCGGTGACGATTGCGAAGCCCCTTCTCTGGGGACCACAGCCAAACCAGACGGCAAATCTTTATGTGGCGGTGACGACGCTGCTCACCGGAAACGGCACCATTGTCGACACATATGAGACGAAGTTTGGCATTCGCTCTGTGACCTACAACGGCAATGGCCTGCTCGTCAACGGAGAGCCAGTGCGTGTGCAAGGAACGAATAACCATCACGATCATGGCAGTCTCGGTGCCGCATTCAACAGCAGAGCGGCCGAGCGCCAACTACAGATGCTGCTGGAGATGGGAAGCAATGCTCTCCGAATGTCGCACAACCCACCGGCACCAGAGCTTTTGGATCTGGCTGACAGCATGGGCTTCCTGGTGATTGACGAAGCCTTTGATTGTTGGAACGAAGCCAAGGTGGACAATGATTACCATTTGTTGTTTCCGGACTGGCACGAGCCAGACCTGCGATCCCTCATCCGGCGAGACTCCAACCACCCGTCCGTCATCGTCTGGAGCATCGGAAACGAAATTCCGGAGCAGAGAACCGTCGCTGGTGGAGTTACCGGCCAGATTCTGATCGACATTGTCCAAGAAGAGGATCCAACGCGACGAGTCACTTCAGCTCTAAACAATGGCCAGCCGGGTGACCCACTGGCGGACGAGCTGACCGTCGAGAGTCTTAACTACCAAGGCGAGGGGAGAGGCACGTCATATACAAGCACTTTCCCCAATTTCCACGCCACCTACCCCGACAAGATGATCTGGACGAGTGAGAGTGCATCCACTGTCAGCACGCGGGGCGCGTACCTTTTCCCCGTCGTGGGGAATATGAGCCAGATCGTCGGTGACCAGCCGGGAAATGGTGGCAACTCGACCTCGCAACAAGTCAGCGCCTATGAGTTGTATGCTCCGTACTGGGCGTCATCCCCTGACAAAGTCTTTAAGGAACAAGACCTCCATCCTTACGTTGCGGGAGAGTTCGTATGGACTGGGTGGGATTATATCGGCGAGCCGACGCCGTACGACGAGGGCTTTACTGCGCGTAGTTCCTACTTTGGCATCATCGACCTGGCCGGCTTTAAGAAGGACAGATTCTTTTTGTACCAGTCACGCTGGCGACCCGATCTTGCCATGGCGCATATCTTGCCACACTGGAGTTGGGGTGCTGACCGTGTTGGCCAGATTACACCTGTTCATGTCTTCTCTTCTGGCGATGAGGCTGAATTGTTCGTAAACAATAGATCGGCTGGTAGATTGACTAAGGAGGATTATACATACCGCTTCCGTTGGGATAATGTCACTTATTCCCCTGGTAATCTTCGCGTCGTCACGTACAAGGATGGGGTCTTGTGGGCGGAGGACATGAAGAAGACTGTCGGTGCCGCAGCTGCGTTAAACCTAACGGCGGACCGGATGACGATTGCAGCGGATGGGTATGACTTATCTTATATCACTGTTGCAGTGGTCGACAGTCAGGGTGAAGTGGTGCCGGAGGCTGGGAACAATGTCATCTTTTCTGTTTCAGGTCCCGGGGAGATTGCATCCACGGATAATGGGAATCCTGTTGACCAAACAGTATTTCCATCCTTGTCTCGTGATGCTTTTAAAGGTTTTGCTCTAGCCATTGTGCGTGCCAATGCTGGCGAAGCTGGAGAGATCACAGTAACGGCTCGTGCAGAAGGTCTTGTTGGTGGTGAGGTGGTTTTGCAAACTATATAGGTGCCCAATTTGGGCTTTCAGCTTCTGCTTCATAATGACACTAGTCATTTCTGAGACCCCAGCTTCATGGTACCCGGTCTGTTTGATATGATCAGTCACGTAGTATACAAAATAATTGTCTAAAATCTTACTTCGAATAGATATTTGCTTTACTTTCTTTGATACAGTATATTATGGTACGGTGACCGAATGAGTTGCTAAAAGCAATTATTTAGCCTCCTAATCCCATCTCAACCGTGTGTTAAAAGCATATGTGATAGCGGGCACTCAGTATACATAGGAAGACTTGAATTGCATCTGGTATATGAATATTCCAACTAGCTATATGCACAACACAGCGGCTCGTTAGGCGCACTGGGGTTACCAGGTTTAATGGATCTAAGTTCGCACTGACTGACTTAGCTCAATTCACGTCAGCACATACTAACTTGCTTTGGGCATCGGCCGATGATCATAGAGCCCTCACAAGATATATCAGAAAAACATCTGTGAGAGTGATTCTGGTATATATATTCCTATATGTATATATAGGGAACATTGTACAACAAGTAGATTAGAGCTCTTAATGGTCTATTTGATTATCTTAAACCCGATTGTTTCAATGTCGCGACTCAAAAGAAGTCATATTATCCGCGGGACCGCCATGACAGTCCAAAACTTCTACTACACTCTGGCACTGGGCTCTCAGACCAGCTCCCGAGATGAAACACTCCCTTTGTCCAAATTAGTCCTCTAGCTCAAAGGCTACGAGGCCACTATTTCACGTTGATAATATATTCTCAAGCAAACGCAAGTACCAAACGCCAATCATTCTATAATAGCCAAACGGCAATGGGCTCCACTCTAGAGCAATGGACGAAAGCTCGAACCGACGATTGGAGCAAGTTCGTATGTAGAACAGGCAATGGTTGTTTTAAGTTAGATCAGATCATAGCCCCCGACGATTCTAATAGTTTTAGAACCCATGAACAGAAGAGGGGTGCTGTAAGAGGTGCCATTCTCCCTCAGTGAGTGACTGGGTAGAGCCAGTACAGCATACGGAGTTCAGTCAAAATCATGCACCTTGTGACTATGTCAATGGCAGCCGCCTCTTGCCTGGAATGGACGCGATGTAGATACCCGAGAGAAATATGGTTGAGTAAAGAATTCTAAAGCTTTATCCTCTTCGCCGACTGCTTTTGGATTGTTCCAAACTTTAGCCTTCGAAATACTTATGCATAGTGCTCGCTTGTCAGCAATGTATATATCCCTTACTGCCATAAGTTCGCGCTACAACAGTATCTCGCCGCTATTACTTTAGTTTTCTACAGCTCTACTATTTTCAAAATTCCACGAAGGATAACAAGGAGAGTGTGGTTCTAGTAATAAATTCGAGTTTAGTCCAAAAGCAACTACTATAAGCAAGAACGATGCGAAGTGCAACTGTAGATTGTGACAAATAGGCATGGAGGGTTGAAGAAACGCGATACCAGAGGTCCCAACAAAAATAGTGAAGAAATCTTATTTCAAACAAGAGCAGAAGACGAGTAAACCATAAGTTTATGACTTGTCAAGAATATCAAGAATGCGATGACATCTTCTACGAAAACAGATTATACTTCTTGTTCGTTATTTCTTTATTACGTCAAATGATGATGCCAAGTGTTTCAGGCGCCTTTCTCTACGTTCCTATACGCTACTTACGGTTTTTGGTCTCAGCTGCATCCAGGACTTGGCAATAATGGGGAACTCTTGGAAGTACAGAATCATGATATGATCATCATAACTAGGACTATGCCAATGCAATTAACCTTTGCCAAGAGCCTCATCGTATGATCATTTGAACAATTATTCGGATTAGTATGACTTCTTTCTTCTCCCCCCTGCGAAACAGATAATATGCTTAATAGCCAGCTTCATTTAAGTAGAGCTTGATTATCTATCACCCATATTCTGCGACTTCTTTTTAATCCCTGTAAGGCGGTCAAAATCATGAAATCTACATGGATGACGCTATATTTGGTTCTGCTGCTATTAAGTGGACCGAGAGGAATTCTTGCTATCCCGCTATTGACCACTGTACGAACCAGCGGTGGGTAGTCTTATTTTAGGGAAACAGAAAACATGCTAACGTTGTAGAAGCCAATTCCCCTCGGTGCAATGTTATTGCTTGTACCGGACAAGAGTCACCAGTTTGGGATGCAGATCTAGGCAAATGCATTTGCGAATCGTCTCTTTCGCCCTCCGTCGATGAATCTATCTGTATTGCCGCGACGGACTGCCTTCCTGGATTTACACCCATTTGGCATTTAGATACACAGACTTGTACCTGCCAGAAAATTCCGAATAGTTGTGCTACAATTCGATGTGCCGCTGGAACTTTTCCTGTTTTCCACCCTAGTATCTCAAGTTGCACCTGCGACAAGAGCCCGCAATGCCTTGATATCATCTGTATCGCAGAGCAACATGGTGTCTATAATTCTACATCCAAGAAGTGCGAATGCGAGTGGATAGACGGGTTTGAGCCCGTGGATCAGTCTTGTTCCGATATATTTTGTATATCCGAAAAGCGAGCCGTCTTCAACTCAACAACTGAGACTTGTGAATGCCAGTGGATACCTGGATTAGAGCCTGTATGTTCTCAAATCACTGATTTACGGGCAACTCCACTGACCAAATCTAGGTTAAATCCCTGGTAGATTGAAAGTCTGCTTTATTGGTAGCAATTATAAAATGACTTTCGACCCAAAAATGAATTCATGTCAATGCCCACCTACTAAATCAACAATAAAAGATCGCGTACGCCATCTGCTGTCAGCCTTTGCTGCGAAAGCCTGTTTGTTCACTGTCTTTGAGGCGATCGTATGATGACCTAGGATGAAAGTTGTCAGTACGCAAATATTCTCTGGTCTGATTCCATTCATGATTGAATCCCATAATCGCGATATTTGGTGTATTTTCAGGTGGCTCGCTTGCGTACCCTGTGCGTTACGCCTGAGATGTATGACTAACGTAATTTGGAATTATCCGTCTCATGAACACCCCTCATCTATAGGCTGCAGGCCAAGCCTCTGCGATGCGGGGAAGCTCGGTGAATTCGACACATCAATAGGTGGACAATCTAGAAAGCCTTCTCCGAAAGCATTTCACAAAATTCTCCTTCATCAGTAAGCTTGGCATATTTCAATCTCTTCATGGGAAGACTGTTTAGGTAATACCTATATCAACTACAGACATTGACCATGTTCCCTCTTCTATATTCTCAGATCAACTGGGTGCCAAATAAGCGACACAAAGAACTATGTTGTTCAAATTCTCTACCCTCAGCTTCGTTGCTTCAACGATACTAGCTGTGCTGCCTATAGTTGCATCTGAGTTTCCACATGGTTACCAGGGACCGAAAAGTGTTGATCAATTTCGAAATTGGCATCCTTACAATCATCCTGCACCCAACTTCCGAAAGAAAGTCTATATCCGTGCTTCAAGGAGTGAGACCGATGATATCTCGGCAGACTTTTACGCAGGCTTGAAGAAGGCGAATCACGGAGGTACTCTGGTTCTTCCTGCCAACAAAACCTTTGTGATTGGGAAGAAGTTGGATCTTACATTCTTGGACGACGTTGAAGTACAGCTTGATGGAAAAATATTGGTACGCTGCCAATTATGACTTCGTGACTATAGAGAATTGACGCATTTTTCAGTTCACGAATAACATTACCTATTGGCAAAACAATTATTTCTATCACCCCTTCCAGAAATCCATCACCTTCTGGAAGTGGGGCGGTAAAGACATCAAGATCTTTGGCCGTGGAATCCTTGATGGCAATGGACAGGCTTGGTATGATGGATTTGCTGGACTGGAAGTACTTGTAAGTCCTAATGTATCTCTTTACCGGCGCACTCTGACACCGATGGCCGTTTAGGATCCAAACAATACGTACTATCGGCCTATCTTGTTCTACGCTGAAAACGCCACCAACCTTTGGATCGAAGGTATAAGATTCCAAGGTTCTCCCATCTGGACTAATTTCATTGTTACATGTTTGTCTCCTGCTCCCGTAAATGTAGTCCCAACAGGATTAACCAAGACTTACCAGCTAAGAATGTCACTTATGATAATGTCATTATTGAAAATCTATCTACCAACGAGGTATGTAGGACTTATCTCTTCTCTTTGTTCTCTTCTAGCAGATTAATAACAGTTTGGAAGAATCTCCCTAAAAACACAGACGGCTGGGATAGTTACAATGTGGATGGACTTACCGTCACCAATGCCTGGATCAACATCGGAGATGACTGCTTCAGCCCCAAGCCTAATACGTCCAATATATTCGTCAAGAATATGTACTGCAACGGTACACATGGTGTATCGATGGGTTCGATTGGGCAGTATCCTGGTGTGAGAGACTATATCGAAAATGCATACATCCAGAATGTCACTATGCTTAACGGACAAGTGGGTATCTTATCATTCACCCAGCTATTCCCTGCTGTTACTTGTTCACCTAGTGGTAACATGCACCAACGCAGTCAAATTGACCAAATATATGCTGATAGCTACTTGCAGAATGGAGCACGGTTGAAAGGCTGGGCAGGTCCAAATGTCGGATATGGATACATTAGGAATGTGACATTTCGCGACTTTGTCATTGGCAATACTGACTGGCCCATTGTTCTGGATGCTTGCTACTTTAATGTTAACGCTGTATGATTTCTCCCTTTCTCCCATTCTCCCATTCTTCTTTCTTCCAACCTAAAATCATACCTACCAATCGCATTTAGCAGTTAGAGTATGGCTAACACTCTCGGCGCATCTAGTCCACTTGCCTGGCCTATCCATCTCGCGTTGATATGGTCAATATCAGCTTCGCCAACTTTATCGGCTCATCGAGCGGTAAGAATGGCCGTAAAGTAGCCTCACTTACGTGCTCGCCCGCGGCTGTGTGCTCAGATATTCATTTGGAGGACATTGACCTCACAAGTCCGACTGGCGGGTCTCCCATCATCATCTGCGATGGTATTCAGGGTAGTATCGGTGTTGATTGCGTGCCGAGTAATAGTACTCTTACGAAGTAGGTTCTTGGTGACATGAAATGAGATTGGTAGTGGAGCTCTATAGTATAAGCAGACATGTTCTTGAGCTGCATTGGTATATTTCCTAAACAGTAGCTGGCAACATTTCTAGTACATCATTTGGGATATATAAATAGGGTTTCTCATGACAACCTGCAAGGACTATCACACTCAGACCAGGAGATATGCGCGCCCCTCCGCTAGCTTTTTTTGTTTTAATATACACTCCATATACTTTTCTCCCCTAGCTGGGGATAAAGAGCCGTGACCGCCCCCGACTAGTGGAACACTTGGTATGAACGCCATATATTTCCTGCCCTGGCGACATGATAAGCAAATGAACGCTTTCCCCACGACGGTATACGTCCCTCCGGAGCCAGATGTTTGTTTGCAAAGTACAGCCGCGGTTGTACAACTAGCTAAAAGACAGACCTCATCACCAGGTTCGGCATAAGGACAAGCCATCCCTATGGTTCCGGTGTCACAAAGAATCAACCTCGTTGAACGGCTAGTTGCCGCTTGGATGCCCTTGAGGACCGTATTCTGCTCATAGCGGCATTGCTTCCTCCGAAAAGTCACAGTCCATGCAAAGAAGGAATAGCGTGAACGCAATCCAGCCCACCCGCATCGCAGTTAATTGCTGCAACAGATTCCCAGTCAAGAGAAGAGGAAGGATGCAAAATAAGGACACGATACTGACCAGTAAACGCCCCTTCTAGGTTATGAAATATCTATGCCTGTAAAAACCAGCTCGGCTTTCCGTAAGCCATTTCTGCAATTTGTTTCCATTTATCATAAATCCATTGTTCGCACGAATCCATTCGCGGAGCATCGTAAAGGAATGTTCAGATGAATCAGGGTTGGTTCGTTGGATCAACCGTGAAAATCGATGCGAAAGTGATATCCCCCTTTGGTCCATCGTCGACCACCGTGGGCTTAAAGCTCGGCGTTAATAGACTTTGTAAAATGGCCACCAAGGTATGAGATACAGAACCATACTACAGCCGTAGCTCTGCTCTATTCGAAGTCAACTGTGAAGACCGGTAATGCATGGCGGAGGCTCCGATGCAACTTGCTGAGCTTAACACCGACGTTGTGCCGATGATAACTCCAAGCGCGACGCCTTTCATATTGAGTATACTCACACCGCCCAGCAGACTGTTGGTAGCATAGAAAAGATCCAAATATGGAGCTTTGGTTGCAGTTTTCTATGACTCGTCAGACATACTGTCTGATAACCAATCAGGAAACCACCTCGGCATCCGACGTGAGGGGCCTCCTTCGCGCCCATCAAGCAATATGATATCAAAGCAGCCATACTTGTGAATCAGAGCTCTGGAAAGATCCCTCAGAATCTCGTCGATGCCCTGGTGATAATCTGGCATAGGTATCAAGTCCGTACCGTCCGAACAAATGCCGATCAGTGCAAAACTGTTATCGCGTGGGTCTTTTGAGCAAAAGTGCTGAGTTGCGTGTATGACCTGGCATAGCGAGAGTGACCTGCCTGATTGCACTGACGACCGAGAGCACTATGGAGGAGAATAGCGAGAACCTATCCCGCTCCGGCCCGAGCCGCTTGATATGGGTTGGCGTGTGGGCGGTTAATGCTGGCAAAAGATAAGCTATCAATAGGCGCCTCTGTCTGGCATTGTGTCAAGCTTCGGGGCAGCGGGTCTTCTGCTTTCGCAAACTCATCATCTCTGGCAACAGAAACATGCCTCCACTGACTGACGAAGGACCAGCTGGCCCTGTGCTTGATGTGCCACATGTCGCCGAGCCTATATCAGCGCATGACGAGCATGGTGCAGGTGTGCCCGCAGCAGTTGATGGCCTCGTCGCAGATGCTCCCGGTGTCACTGCACGCGAAAGTGGGCAGAATCTGTACGGCATAGAAATGGAAGGAGAGGACGAGCACGAGTATATAAGCGTAGGAGCATGCCTTGAAGCAAGGTGGACAGCACTGACACACACGAGGTTGACAGCCACGACGACGACTCTGCCATTGGAGGCATCTCACGCTTCCACTCCACCACTTCTGTCCAGTCTAGCGTGTATGAATTCGTTGAAGAAAATGGTCGCACATACCACCGATACAAGGAAGGCAAGTATGTCATGCCAAATGATGAGATTGAGCAAGACCGCCTAGACATGCAGCACCAGCTCTGGCTCATGACCCTCTCGGACAAGCTGCACTTGGCTCCCATCAAGCCCAACCCCAATCACATCCTCGATATCGGCACCGGTACAGGCATCTGGGCCATTGATTGTGCAACGATGTACCCAACCGCCTCAGTCATCGGTTCAGATCTATCCCCCATCCAACCCGCCTTTGTGCCACCCAATTGCCAATTCGAAGTTGAAGACGTTGAGGACGAGTGGACCTACACACAGGGCTTTGACTTCATCCACGGTCGACTCCTTGTGTCCTGCTTCAAAGACCCCCGAGCCGTCTTCATCCAAGCGTTCGCGCACCTCGCGCCCGGCGGCTACTTCGAGATGCAAGATGCGGATTTCCCACTGCGGTGCATCGACGACAGCATGCGCGGAACAGCACTGGAGCAGTGGAATGGCTACATCGTGGATGGGGCAGCACGTGCCGGCCGGCCGTGGACTAATACGAAGAAGTACAAGCAGTGGATGCTCGAGCTAGGCTTTGTTGACGTCCACGAGAAGCTGTTCCGGTGGCCGCTCAACACGTGGCCGCGTGACCCGCACCTGAAGATGCTGGGCTTGTGGTTCCAGCATGATCTGACAGAGGGCCTCAACAGTACCAAGGCCGTGCTGACGAGGGGGCTGAAGTGGAGTAATGAGGAGGCTGAGATGTTCTTGGTGGATGTTAGGAAGGATATCAAGAATCGTGCTGTGCATGCTTATGCTTCCTTGCATGTGGTTTATGGCAAGAAGCCGGATGTTGTAGAGATGAGTCCACCGAGGCCTTCTGGGGAAAGCGAAGAGGAGGCTTGATAGGAGATCGTGGGATAGAGGGAAGATGTTTAAGGAGGAAAGTGCTAAAGAAGATGCATATATCACTTCTATGGGTTAGAATCTAGACTTATGTGAATACTTGATCAGAACCGTTCCTTCAGAAGTCGCTAGTATATATCCAAGACGTGTCTTCTTTTCATATTGTAATCTCAAGGGTTAGGGGTATATCGTTCTTCTTCTTGATTAATACCCTAGCAATAAAACTTTGATTAATTCCTGCCATCCCATGACGTGTAACATAGTGAGTCAAAGTTTATTCATACATGTTTTGGTCAACCCTCAAAGAAGATCTGTGCCTCACAAAGCTAGCAAATTCGCAATCTATACTTGACGTTGGGACTAGGACAGGAATCGTGAGAAAATACCATTTCATTGCTAATACGATTATTACTGGCAAGATAGCGGCCTATGGAAAGTAACCGCATCTTCCAAGAATGGTGAGTTACTTCAAAACTGATAAATATGTACTAGGAGACATGCATCTTTTAGCGAAAGTAATTGGAACTGATCTGAGTCTCATTTAACTACTATGGTAAGCTCTATATTTTAAAACATTGCGCTCACGTCCGCTAATTAAAAATCATTTAAGGTACCGCCTAACATAAAATTCGAGATCAACGATGCTAGACAGGAGTGAACTTTTCCATTAGAGTCCTTTGACTTTATTCACGCGTGCACACCGTGGAGTCTATCTTAGACTGGCCCGCTGTGCTGAAAAGTTGTTTTAAGTATACTATTTAAAATCATCAATATAAATAGACTAACAAAACCTATAGTCATCCCTAGGCTGGTGGCAAAATCGAGATTACAGAGACCTGTGTTACCTTTCTTTGCGATGATAGGGTATCACCAGATGATAGTTATATGAGAAAGTGACTGGCACATCGCATTTAACACTATGTTTTCACTTGAATCTTCCCAGCCTTAGATATGAGACTGGACGCATATACTTTGGCGTTGTTTACGAGAAATGGCTGGAGCGAAGAAGAGACACAGGTTTTTATGGCGCAAATTCGAGATGAGTTTAAGAGTAAAAAGGTGCAGGTCTATAATACCGAGAATGAATTTTGGGGGTTAGTTGTGACGTCCAGGGATACCACTTAGCCGAGGAACTTCTCGGCAGAAGTAAAACCCGACGGGTAGAACCACATACACTCCATTCGCCGTGTAATACATTCATTGTCTGGCCCATCTTCCTCTCAATCATCCCACCATGACTCCGACAAATGGAAAAGGGGACGCTTTGGTACCTCCTCTCGTGTCTATTTTCTCTGGGGGAATTGCTGGTGGAGTTGAGGCCGCTGTCACCTGTAAGACCGTGCCTGTTGTTCACGTGCCTAAGGTAGATTTATAACTTGAATCATTCTTGCAGATCCATTCGAATTTGCCAAAACTCGTGTTCAACTCCGGCAAGAAAAGGGTGAAAGGCCACCTCGCAATCCCTTCAAGATTGTCGGACAGGTATACAGACAAGAAGGCTTCGGGGCATTGTACAAAGGCTGTGGTGCTTTGGTCACGGGATCTGTAGCGAAAGATGCAATTCGATTTGTCTCATTTGACAGCGTGAAAAATGCTTTCAAGGATCCAGAGACTGGTACGTTAACATACGGTCGAAGTATGCTGGCTGGCATGGCGGCTGGAGTCCTGGCATCGGGTACAGCAGTTACCCCAACTGAGCGGATCAAAACGGCCTTGATTGACGACGCTAGACATGACAAAAGATATAAATCAGCCGTCCATTGTGTCAGAACTATTCTCAAGGAAGACGGGCCTGTAGGCTTGTATAGAGGCTTTGCTGGCACAACACTAAAGCAAGCGTCAGCAACAAGTTTTAGGATGGGGAGTTATAATATCCTCAAGGATTTTGAACAACTGCGCGATATTGAGCAAACGACGGTGGTTAATTTTGCGAATGGAGCTGTGGCAGGAACAATCACAACCTTAGCAACTCAGCCCTTTGATACAATCAAAACTCGGAGTCAGAGTGCGAAGGTGACGACAACGATGGAAGCCATAATTGGTATTTGGAAGGATGACGGAATTCGAGGATTTTGGAGAGGGACAATTATGCGCTTGGGAAGGACGGTACTTGCTGGAGGTATAAATTTATAAATGCGAGCTGCTCTTGGATTTTGCTAATCCTATTCTAGGGGTTCTTTTCACCACAGCTGAGGCGGTAGCAAGGATCATCACTCCACTTTATGACAAAGCTCCAGCAGTTCTCTAGAATATTTTATTGGCTATTATACAGTAAGGTTGGGCATTTAAGGTACATTATTAGATATGAGAACTTATACTACTTGCGGATTGAGGGCGGAGCACGTGGCCAAGCTTGGTGGTGGACATGACAACTTTGCCCCAAGTTGGACCGAACCGAACCGAACCGAACTGAGCAACTCGAAAGACGCTGCTCTGGACTCGATCGTTAGGAGGGACCAATTTTAAACCAAAGGTCTACAATATTAAAGAACAATCTTCTCGCGCACTACTGGTGTTAAAAGTGCAAAGTTAGCTAGTCCTTAAACTCACCCCGTTACAAGCAACTACATCTTAACCACAAGTTCTGTACTTATCCTCTGGTCATCCAAAGCCTTAACCATGATGACTACCACTACAGCAGTCACATCTCCTGTCCAACGACTAGTTTCAGAGCCGGCTCCTGATCGCCTAGCTATGTCAGGTAGCAGCGGTCCTCTTTCTGATTGGCACCGTGATCTCATCCGTGATGGTTTTGCTGTCGTCAAAGGTGCCGTTCCCAAGGAGCGTGCAGATAAATACGCGAATGACATGTATACCTGGCTCGAAGATTTGTATGATATCCTCATAAGTTAAATCGTGCTTGGTGGTTGTACTGAATGGTGTTTTCTAGCAATCTCGGATTCAATCGCAATGATGCTTCTACCATCCACAAGGACAACCTGCCAGTCATCAACGAGAAAGGTATGTGCTTGCACTACGCTGTGACACATGAAGACTTCGTCTGGCAAGTCCGCTCTGAGCCTGGAGTTGTGGGTGCGTTTGAAACAGTGTACAACGACAAAGATATCATTGTCTCATTCGACGCGGTTGGGTTTGGGTTTCCTAATCGCACGGACCTGCCTAAGAACGTGCCGTGGCCACACCAAGATCAGGATCCAGAGAAACCAGGGTTCAGATGTCTTCAGGGGTTAGTATTGCTGACCGACTGTGATTTATGGTAGCTAATGGCCACCGCATAGTCTTGTGAACCTCTTGCCCAATGGGCCGGATGATGGTGGGCTAATTGTCTGCAAGGGAGCATATCATCTGAGCGAGCAGTTCCACCGTGAAATGGCCTGGGAGGACCGAATTCCTCAATGGACCAACGAGTGGTATGGGTTCACAGAAAATGGCATGAAATGGCTCGCGGATCATGGCTGCGAATGGGTTAAGGTCTGCGCCGAGCCAGGAGATCTTCTTCTCTGGGATTCTCGCGTACCGCACTATAATCTTTCTTCAACGACCTCGCAGCCAAGATTCTGTGTCTATACATGCTACATGCCGGTTGCCGATGTCACACAAGATGACCTCGTCCGTAAGAAGAAGGCTTATGAGGGCAAGCATCATCAATTTTGCTTGACGTACTTCCTGTTGCTAATCGCGCGTAGATCGGGTTGGTACTACGCACTGGCCGAATGCACGCCATGTAGGAGGGAATGTCGCAAAACGAGATGGGGAGATTGATAGTTACAACCGCATCTGTCCACGCAAAGATGCAGTTCTAAGTGAGAGGGCGTTCCAGTTGACTGGAATTCCATATATCAAGGCTTCCACATGAAATGTTAAGGTGTTATGATGCCTCCGTGACTTTGCTGGATGGGAGACGAGTCTTTAGAAATTGCAGTCAAAATTAAACGCATTATTCATCCGTTTTCCAGTGACTATATTGGTCTATGTGTATATGTATGTAAAAGTAACAACCAGAGGCCAGACACTTCCTTATAAATTTTGCGACCATGTCTTTTGCTGTGGCACTGATTGAAGCACATCAAAAGAAGACACTTCCGAGTGGAGATGCGATCACTGGAATAAAATAGCGTCAGAAAGGGCGATTAAATCTTACGGATATGAGGATATTGAGGGGCGATGCTCGGAACAGAGTTGGGTTCGGAAATGGCCCGACCAACCGAGCGCATATTCCCCCGCCCCCACCTCTCCGCCCTTCCCCGTCTTTGCCCCTCAGCACAGAACCTGGGGTCGACAACAACGGGTGGGATATCAGGCCCCCGTAGGTCCACTCCGAGCTATGAACGCAGCAGAGATTGATGACTATAAGAGTGCACCAGCACTCCCGGATGGATGGTACCTTGTCTCGGTTCACCTTACTACAGCTTGGCAATCTCGCATCATCAGGCCTGACATCGCAGTGCCAGACTTCCTATTAAGATGGCAACCAACGATATCTCCCAGAAAGAAATCATCGCCCATTATGAGGCCACTTCACTGAAAGACATGGCTGGCGCCAGCCACCGTTTGGCTGGCGATGCCCTCCTCGTCACGGTACAAGGCGAAATTTGCAGACTACCCGTACCAAGCAACGATCCAAATGATCCTCTCAACTTCACAAGATGGGAGAAGGCTGCCATTATTGTTGCGTGCTGCTGGTTCTGTGAGTCCCGCTGCCGCTCAACCCATCTCTAGATAGCTAGCAATACTGATCTCCGTGGTAGCAATCATGTCGTTGGCCCTGAGTGGAGGCTTGGGCGCGATACTCAGCACTTTCTTTCAAATATACTTGCCCCAGGGCCATTCCACGGAGGAGATCGTGAGACTTCTGACTTTCCCGGCTCTTTTTATTGGTGTGGGTGCGTAGGCGAAGCATATGCTCTACATCGATATCGTGATGCTGACGATTTCGAGGCAACTACATTATCCTTCCTATGTCGCTCGCATTTGGTCGTCGGCCAGTCTTTATCCTCTCAGTTGTAATCTTATTAGCTGCGACCATAGGATCTGCCGTGCAAAATAGCTACGAGGCCCACTTAGCTACGCGCATCATTCAGGGTCTCGCAACGGGAGCAACAGAATCTGTGAGTCTAGTTGGCTTTTTGGTAGCATATTTGTTGACAAGAAAACAGCTCCTTCCTTTGATGCTGACCGATATAACATTTCTTCACGAGCGCTCAAAGATATTTGGCTTTTACTGGGCCACACAGAACATCTTTTCCAGTGGTCTCAACATCGCCAGCTCATACGAGACAAGCATCAATTGGCGTCTCTACTACTGGGTTTATGTCGCAGCTATTGGTCTGGGCTTACTGCTAGTAATCTTTGGGGCCTTTGAGACGCGCTTCGCACGACCACTCTCCTCGCTCAGCGGCCAGGTGGTCTACACTGATAATTATGGAGTCACTCGCATTCTCTCTGATGAGGAAGCGCAAGCTCATCTTCCAACATCCCCAGCCATTACCACCTACTCTTCTGCACCTCCAAAGAAAACATACTCCCAAATGCTTAGACCTTGGTCCGGCTCAGCACCACGGCCTGCTCGCTTGATCATCATGTCCTGGATCCATATGGCCGAGTCATTCACGTCCCCCGGTATACTTTACGCCGTCCTCCTGTCATCTATTACACTTGGGTGCACCATCGGTATTTCTCTCACCTATAACACTGTATTAGAAAATAACTATGGCTGGCCTGCTGAAAATGTTGGCCTTATCAATATCGGAGGCATCATTGGTGGCATTGTCGGTATGCTCTATGGGGGCTGGCCTGCAGATAGGCTTGTCATCTATCTTGCCAAGCGAAATCACGGCATACACAAGCCTGAGCATCGTCTCATCATGTTAATACTTCCAGGTTTCCTTGGAGTTGGATCTCTACTACTCTATGGTTTTACAGCTAGTGGTGGCTCAACATGGTGGGGGCCTTATATTGGTTGGACACTATTTCAGGTTGTGTTCGTAACAGTACTCATAGTGTCAACAACATTTGCGGCCGAAGCGTGGCCGAAGAACCCTGGGCCAGCAATTGTCGTAGTTGTGGGCAGCAAAAACCTTATCTCGTTTGGTGCCTCATATGGAATAACGCCAATGGTAACAGAGCACGGGTATCCATGGGCGCTAGGTGTGTTGGCTGCAATCTTCGGTGCGATCTTTCTTTTGGGGGTCCCAGTATATTTTTGGAACCCGAAATGGAGGGCCTATGTTGCTAGGAAAGAGGAAGAGCACCGAGAGCTCGGTGTTGGAACAACGACGTAATTAGTATCCGCTGATTTAGACCCTGATTATCTGCCCTTAGTGACAATGAAGCATTGGCGTTCAGACAATAACAGTTCGTATCAGCTAGTCTATGAATTTATTTGCTCACTCTTTATCATGATAATGCATAATCAAATCTAGAAGGAACCCAGATGTAAATCTAAGATACATTTCTGATTGAGGTGTTCTAATCCTCGACTATAGTAATAGTGCTATTTCTAGATATAATTGTAGCGTTCTGAGTCACCCCAACTTCTTCGCCATAGGAGAAAGACCCATTAAATGGTGGTACGAAGATGCACACTAGACCATCAGGAGCATTTATCTCTAGGACTATCTTACCGTCAGAGTTATAGCCCCAAGCAGCATAGATAGCACCAGAGGGAGTCGGAACCCGGCCATGCACCCACTCGGTCCTAAATCCAGGGAGAGGAGCGAACAGAAATTCTTTGAATGCAGGCTCCAAAGTGCGAATTCCCAGAACATACTCTGTAAGGAAAACAGTGGGATAACTACCCCAGAAGTGACTTTGTCCAGTGAATAAGTCGAGACCAGGGTAGACACCATCGATGCTCTACTCTGATTAACATCATTATACTTTGCGTTATGGAAGGGCAGATAACTTACGACGTACTCCCAATATGCACCTGTATAGTTTCTATCTTTTATTACCATCGGACTCCAAGTGCTGTCAAGTAGATCTTGTGCGAGTTCCGTCTCACCAAACTTAGCAAGCCCCTCCAGTAGAAAGCTCATGTAATAGGGATTTACAACACCAGGTGTATCCTCATAGCGTGTGCCGTTTATGTAGCCCGCAGTAACCTTGAGTGGGGCAAGCTTCTCGAGAAACTGTGCCCTACGCTCAACAGTTCCGACCTCGGCAAGAAGAACCTGAGCGATATCCATCAAATCATAGCCAGAGACGCCCACGGATGATGCATAGTATCGATCGGTCGAATTCCAGAGTAAAGTATCTATAGCTATTCTTGAGAGTTCGGCTTGCTTGCGATATGCTTTTGCAGTCATGTTGTCCTTCAGATACGATGCCATGATAGCCATCTTTTCTAAACCTAGAATTAAAGAGATCGTACTGGCTGGTCCTAGAGCTTGCCCCTTTTCACTGGCCAATGGGACATTTTGGGGCGCGCTTAAGGCTCCATAGAGCTGTGTGTCAAAATCCAGAGATCGAGAGATGGCGTAACTCGTCGCACTGACCATTTTTGGCCAATAGTACTGCAAAAAAGTGTCGTTGCCTGAGCTGCAGGGTAGAAAACTCCATCAGTATCCTGAACCAATCATACTTGGCTTGATCACTTACCTCATCCAGTAGTTGAGGATGACCTGCATGAAGTCAAAGTTGTAATCCACCAGAAGAGGATCGAGATTCATTGTTCTGATGAGAGTGCCTTCCGTATCCAGAGGGCTAAAAAGAGTATTAATTGGAATCTGCCCCGAACTTATTTGCCTTGAAAATGCCTCTTCGGCAGGGCCCCAAACGAACTGAGCGTCTCCTGTCCCAGCCATGACAGCTCGTGCGGAAATGAGCCGATCTCCAAGCCAAGAAAAGCGATCTCGTTTTCCAGAATCTGAGCAAGTGTACCTATCGTTCGTTTGAACTCCGTACTCTACCAGGACATCGTCTGAAGTCATCGGGTTGTTGTATACAGTTTCGCCGGTGCTCAAAACCACGTTGGCATTTCGTACATACGCTGCTTGATCTTGCCAGGGTCCGAATGCAAAGCTTTTATATATGCCACCAGGAATATATGGATTAGGATCTCCCACCCCATATGAGCTGATGTTGAAGTGGGCAATCTCCAAACCGTCAAGAAGAACAGTATATGTATTGTCACCAGGTGATGTCGTCTTAATGGTGTGCCATACCTTCTCCGTTACATTCTGTATGGAAAAGAAATCAGGCTTTATCCGGGAAGAGCGCGTGATTATTCACTCACAACTGATATTGGAAACTTATCTAGTATATAACCAGGTAGGCTGGTTTGGTTTTGAAGCGACCAGCCTCTACCCACGACCAAAGTGTTTGGTGGAACCAGTGACTGGTCAATGTTGGCAAATGACCCATCTGGGTACTCACTCGTCAGAATAACTACCTAGATGTTAACGTCCATATCGAATTGGACTAATAACTCTTACATATTGGACCTGTTGCTTGGATAGCGTCTATCTCGGTGTCGACTCGCCATCCTGTGCCTCCGTATTCAATCATGGTCTCAAAACTCAGGGTGTAGTTTTTCAAATTCACAACTTGCCCGGTGGTTGCAGGCTTTTGTCCTCGAATGTAAGCGCCATTCTCAGTTATCTCCCAGGTTGAGGTCTGCGTCCCAGGCGCGAAGCAGACAAGTTGTTGCGTGTATGGTCCTAACGCCCATATATCGGTATATGTAGCATTACTTGACGCAAAGTATCCCCCCCAAGAATCAAGCTACCAAGCAGATCTTTGATTAGTACTCAGAGGAGCAGGATCAAGCCGAGCAATGTCTTACTGGAGTTTGCTGTACACTGGATTTAAACCCCACGCTTGATAACTGTAGGTGTTTTCCTTTAATCAATGTGATGGTCTGCCATCTTTGAGATCCTTGTATAAAATAACTAGAGACGTTCCCGGTGTGAGTTAGGTTGAATGTCTCAACCCGGAAAGTTCCCGCAAGACCGTTCGCAAAAGCAAACGGGCCATCGCTTTGCGACTGGAGTAAGCCACTAAGATATTCAGGTTATAACCAGGCCGTCAAGTTAAGACCTATTGACAAATCTCACTTGTATGCCTCACTATATTTGACTTCAATCTGCGCATATCCGTCGACGATGGCAACTTCAAAGATAGGATAGCCGGCAACATCTCGACCATAATCCACTAAGGTCAAACGCACATCAATTCCGGGTCGCTTCAGAGAAGATATGGATGGATATCTGCTTACGAGTGTAAGTTTGCCCAACCGTCGTAAATACAATTGGATCACCTGCGGAGCCGTTGATGTAGGCGTCGGTCAAGGTGTTTGCAATAGATGCGGGGTGCACGTATACCGCCCCTGTAGGACTTGAAGAAGGCTGCCGTAGTGGAATGGACGGCCAAGGACCAGCACCAACAACCCTCGTAAAACAAGCGGCCAGCAGAGTTCTGGGACCAAAAATCATCATGAAACCAAAGAGCGATCTGCTGTTGTGCGTCCAAAACCAGCAGACTGGGAGTCTACTTATCTATTTGGGAGGAATGGCCTCCGCTATTCAATATCCGGACCATGGTATTGGTAAAGGTGGCAGTGAATGCCACTGCGGCTTCAACCTGGTAAGCAATCCGCTGTTTCTAGAGCGATGCACACTGCGCATCCGATGAGGGCGCGGAGGGGTGGGGGGCACTATTTGGTTCTCGGGGATCCGAATTTCGGAATGATTAAGACTCTGCTCTTCAGTTATGACAGACGCAAGAGGTTCTACGAAGCACGTTGGCTGGCTGGTCACAGAGAACAGGAGTGAGATTGAGATTTGATGGAGAAAATGAGGTACAGCTTGCTGCATCTCCGGTACCAAGTAGACAGTGGCATTATTGAGGAGCATTCCCTCGGAATCAGTGAATATTCACCCGAACCGAGACGGTGTCCGAACCGAGGTCTCAACTGCAACGCTTCACTCGCCATCCCTAAAGAGGAAGGGTAGAGCATGCTTCATACTGCAAAGTGTTCGATTTCCCCCGAGAGCAACTCGAGACGGCCAACCAATCTCGGCCACTTCTCCGCAGCATCGAATACGATCCACTACTGATGGCTGGGGTGAGGGGGCCCTAAACTGCGGGGTACATTGGTGGTCACTGGTCGTATGTGTACTTGCGTATCATCCTACAAGTGCAGCGGTGGTGAGCATGGGATGTCTCTTGCCTGAAATTCTCGATTCGTAAATGCCTAAGATGGAGCCGATTGTGAGTTGCTCAACCCAATTAGGACAGTCCTGACCATCGTAGCCCGAATATAATCGCGGGGCAAAGCGTCAGCGCTTGGCTGCAGCCTGTGACCAGTGTCGAAAGAGAAAGGTCCGATGTGATGAAAGGCAGCCGCAGTGTCGCAATTGTGCAGCCAGAGGAGATGTCTGTCGAACATCGGACCCCAAACTTCCGGGTCGGCAGGTGGCTCGGCGACGAACTGCTGCGGCTGGCACTTCTATCTCTCCGAGCAGTGCCCCAAGTGAACCGGAAGCCTTGCCTCCAATCGACATCCCCGATACCTCATCGCTATCTAGGAGACATGAAAGTATATCGCGAAGTAATCAAGCTGCCTCGCCGCAATCGTCCCTGGCCGGGTCATCTCGCGATGTTCTCGGCGCTTCAAGTGCGCGCAACCATGGGGATTCTAGTGTTCAAGAGCATAGGCAGAATGGTATCGAAGATTCTTACGCAGGACAAATGATTTTGAACACCGATAATACCACGCACAAGAAGAAGTTCCTGGGTGGTGGTTCATTGCAGGCATTAGCGAAACACCTTGACTGCCTTTTCGAGCAAGCCGGCTGGGAATCTATTGCTGATCGATTTGCTTTTGGTATGCAGTATGCCGAGGAACTTCTGTTACCACGGTATGGAACTATACACCAATTACCTGCCCTGCCTGCGTTATCTGAGATGACATGGTATCTCTCCGTGTTCAGACGCCACATCTACCCCGTTTATCAAATCATCGATCTCACACTTTTGGAGCAAGCCATGAGACAATTTCACCATACAGATCTCTCGTCTCTCGCTGCAAAAGATGTGCCGGCTCTATGCTGCGCTTACTCCGTACTTGCGATTGCAGTCGACGAGCAAGCCGGCTCTTATACTACAATGGGGTTAGACTTCCTTACGGCGGCATATATGCTCTACGCACATGTCATATCAACTCCATATCTCTCGTCAGTTCAGGCATTGCTACTACTTACCATTGGTCTTAGAGCTCGAAACAAAGATGGAGCCGCCTGGCAAGCCCTTGGCCAAGCCATACGCATCGCACAGTCGATTGGGTTGCACCGTCGTTCAGAAGATATCGTACATACACCTGGTCTTAGAAGTAGTGAAAGCAACTTTGACCTTGATGCCAGAGTTTGGTGGGCGTGATATTGCCTAGAAAAGGCAATGGGCCTTGAAGTCGGTAGACCACTCGCCATACGGGACTCAGAATGTAATCAAGGTATTCCATGTTCAAAGGCAGATGGACTTCACGATGGAAACTTATGGCTGGCCCAAATACGTCTGGCACAAACACAGAGCCGTCTAATTGATATCATTTATAATCGGCCGTCGGATGCTAAGAATGCACGAAGTTTCCTGAGCGATATAGGGTCTATAGATGGCGAGCTTCGTATTTGGGCTGCCGAGTTGTGCCCAGAAGAAATCAGGTGAAAGCTCTACCTTTGATATGCGAAGGAATAAGCTGACCGCGGTCTAGACCAAGCTCCAACCTTCTATGCGCTCCAGCTGACCTCCCAGTCGCGACATTTCTATCGATGCTCTATTTTCAAACGTATATCATCTCACACCTGTGTCTTCTGCCAACTTCTAACATCTCCGTAGTCTCATCACGGCTCATCAGATGGCATTTATGGTTGACGGTGGTCGTTACCAAGCGGCAGTGAAACAGCACTGCCGTAACAGCTCTTTCGCCGCAAGGCTTACTAACAGTGAACGTATCATAGTTCAATCTGCAAGAAGTATAGCGAGCCTTCAGATGGACCTCAGTGATAGGAAAATTAAAACCCAGCTACTAACAATGACGCCAATTCTGATGGCAATCATAGTCCTCTGGCTGAACATCATGAAGTATCCTGCAAGTGCTCGAAGTCGGTCTGATTTGGAGGTCACTATCTTATCATGTCGTAAAAGCTATTATACATTTCTAACCAGCCTTATAGATGCTATTACCAATTTGTCACCTAGCAGAGACACAATATGCTGCAGCAGGACAAGATCCGGAGTTCATCAAAGGCAATCTACTCCACAGTTGTATGCGAACAAAAGCTTGAATAATAACTGATATACCGACAGCAATCTACATAATTCGCTGGCAGCTTCAGAGACACGTTCATGGAAGTTCTCAAAACGATCCAAATGATGATATACAACAACATCGATCTATTATATCTCCACCAGGTTCGAGTCATTGTCATTTGTCTCCAGGGAATGTCCGGAGAACATTTGACGGTCGGGAAAGCAATACCACAGCCACCGCCCAGACGACCGATGCTAGTGTAGAGACATTTGAAGGCCAGTCTTTCAATCTGCTTCATAATATGCAGCTAGATTATCCGTGGGATTGGGTCTTGTCTGACAAAGGATTTGCGAGCTCGGGGGACTGGAATCCCTTGGTGTATGGTATAGAGGATTTGCTATCTGAAAACACTACATAGCTCATTCTTGTACAATCTTCAAAGACTATAGATGGACCGGATGATGAAAATTACAAAAATTTATTAACTTGACCTCATAACCACTAAAAGCCGCTTCTCTAACAACTCATACTTGTACCATAATTCGAAGATAATTTATTACTAAAGACATAAAAGCTCTATTGGACCGAAAGAAAGAATTATTGAACAGAATGCGACTGAACTTTTCTCAAGTAACGACGACTCTGAAGTCTCTGATATAAAGGAATTATGAGTAGCTATTGAATTTGGAAGCCAGCGTCATACACGACAGAGTCTACCACTGTTAAAGATTGAAAGACCTATACTCAAGTGAAGTATAAGAGTGTATGTGTGTGCATGCCCCATTAAGTAGGCATACAAGCCCTACATTCATTCGGTTAGGTCGCCTGACTATGAAGCGATTAAAATCTCTTCAAGACAAGGGAGCTAATCGAGGGTAGTATGTTTCGCAATACCAACAACGGGTCCTGATTGAAATCAACTCCTAGCAACGGTGAGGCAATTCTGTACCTTCTCAAGACGCGGTACTCTTATATGTTTCTCAGCAGGTACTCTGTACGCTGCCAATTGTTACTTTTGCAAAGCGAACCGACAATACGATGCTAGATTCTCATAACAAACATATCAGTAAGACAATAGTGTAAACACTGATCTCATAAATTATTGGTCGGAGCTTGTCCTTGAGAATTATATACACAAGTCCATCCTTGGTATCCCACTACGCCTCTATCATTCCTCCAGTAACTGAGCCCGCTCTATTACTTTCGTACTTCCGCTTATGCCTTGAAGGCACGCTTGGCAGCTGGAGCAGCAGCTGGGGCGGCGGCACCGGCACCGGCGATTTGGAAAGCAACGTTTCCACCGAAAGGACCGGCGGCGTTGTTGTTAGCGATCTTCATTAAGCAGAAGTTGGTCATTCCGCTGGCGGCGTCGTTTCCAGTGCAGGTGGTGCCAGCTGGGATCTTGACGGAGAAAGGCTAAGTCCTGTCAGTTTGGATGCTCAATCTTGCTCTTGGAAATTTCTACTTACAGCATCAGCACCAACGTTGTTGGCACGCTTCAGGAGGCCAACAGATTTCAGAGCACTCTCAACGGCACGCTGGACAACATTGCCCTTTCCGTTACCAACCATGTCGGAGGTGGCAACGAGTTGTTTACCCTGGGAGTAGGTTCCGGTACCGGTGGTGTCGAGGACAGCGAAAAGGTTACCGGCCTTGTCGTTGGCGGTACCATCGCTGGTGACGATTCTCCAGGTACCAGTGAGGGTTCCAGTTCCGTCGTTGGAGACTTGAGGGAGGGTAGTACCGGAGGAGACCATAGCAGCCTTGAGGTCAGCAACCTTCAAAGCACCGTTGTCGGTGGTCTTTCCGAGACCATCGGTCATGGGCTTGTTGGCAGAGCCCTTGGCGAAGACGGTGGTGTCCTGCTCGGTTTGAGCGTTGGCACCGAATCTGGCGACGGAGGCACCCTTGATACCAAGAGCAGTAACGTTGCCACCCTTGTCACCACTATAGAGACCCCGGGTTAGTAAGGTGGAAAGAGTGAGGTGGGAGGCTACTTACGTGACAACTTGGACGTTACCGTGGGCGCTAACCATGCTGGCAGCGGAGAGAGCGAGAACGAGGATAGACTTGGTATACATCTTGAATAAGAGTTGCTAAAAGAACTGCTAAAAATTAAATCGAAAGTGGCTAGAAAGTAAGACAAAGAAGAGAAGTGAAGAATGAATTGAATGCTGCTGATCGAAAGAAGAAGGAAAACATGACCGGACCAGATATTATATACTTTTCTTAGCCCAACAGTGTTCACGGTAGTCGGCAGCTTCAATGTTCTCTGCTTGACGCCCAGCACTCGGAATGTCACAGGGCATAAACATCTTACACCTTCTTCTTGGCAATTGATCGTACTGTCCGTGAACTGCCAGCGCTTGTATTGATCAGGCGGACAAGGTCTTGGTGCTTCGCCATCTCCGCCCAGGCATCGGATGTTACAGGGTTTGTAACACGGCCACTTCAGGGGAAGCACCGTTTCGTTTGCACGCCGGCGAAGCTCGGTGGTTTATGGTCACGTGGGTGGACGGCGTAACCATGATCCGGAGGTACAGTTTTCTCACGATGCCTCAACTTATCTTTTAGAAAGCAAATAGTACTTTTGGAATCAATCGACGCTGACCGCTTGCAACTCCCGATCTCCAGCCATCTCACACTATTCCTGCTACTTCTTGGCATTCAAAAGAGGCCGGTCGTCCACTTTGGGTAGGAACGACCACTCCACGCCACTGGCGTTTGTCTAAGGCATGATTCTACCCCAGTCGAGGATACACTCGTTCACAGCCCGAGGCTCATTGAAACTGGCCTCGCTTAGGGATACTGGCTGATGCGGGTTTTATCTCTTGCCTCTGCTGGAAGGGAGTTCATACACTTTGCTCGCAGTTTGGGTTCGTTGAAACTGGTCTCGCTTAGGGATCGTGGCTGAGGCGGGTTTGATCTGTTGTCTCTCCGTACTAGGGGGAAGGCATCTGTTGTACACATGCTCTCCCAGTCTGCGCTCATTAAAACTTGCCTTGCTAAGGTATCGTGGCTGATGCGGTTTGATCTCGTACCTCTACTACAACTAAGACATACCCTTGACTGACAGTTTGGGCTCAATGAAACTGGGCTCGCTAAGGGATTTTGGCTGAGGCGGGTTTTATCTTGTGCCTCTGCTTGAGGGAAAACAAACACTTGCTCACAGCTCGCACTCATGCAGTGAAACCTCGGCTTCAGAAGTATGCCGTCTCAAAAGGATCGTAGAACAATTTGCCTTCGCACAATGCCATAGAACCATGAATTATGTCTGAGCACTATGGCTTGGCAGTATGTCCTAGCACTACCTTATGTCTTAGCGTACTATCCTAGCGTAACTGTCGGCCTTAGCACCGAAAGGCAGCCTAGGATTATGTACACAGCCATGGAAACTGCTTTTTCGAAGGCTCCTGGTCAGCTCTTTACTTGTTAGCATGTCTAGATATCAGAGAAAACAAGAAACGTCTCTCTTGCCTTATCTCTGAGGTCGTTATCACTTATTAGCAGAATATTTCTGCAACATTAAGATTAAGTAACAATGAAATGGGATTTTCCACTAAGTGGAGATCTGCCTTGCCGTATGCCTCGGCAGTATAGAGGATCTGCTATCTGAAACCCCTTCGTGGATGAGCCCCATACAATCTCTGGAGATCGTCGGAACAATGAGCCACTCCGTGGAAGGATCAGAAAGCTTATTGAATAGTCTCGCGATCCATAGAAAGCACTTGTATTGCATCTTGCTCGTATCATAACGGACTGTAGTTTACTGTGGAAGAAATGCAACTTCTATTGAGCCGAGAAGACAGGCATGCAATGCCTCCTAAAATGCAAGGATGCAAAATCGCATAAAAATCATTCTTAAGCACCAAGATCCTCCTCCAGAGCCTAGATACAACATGAAACGAATCTCATGGTGCTTATTTTATTATGCTAAGGTGACTGCTCGCTTAAATGCGATGCCGTTTTGCCAGAAGCCGTAGTTCTGTTGAGATCATCACTAGATATTGATATTGGCTATAGAGCTGATTTCAATGAGCTTCTCAGTCTTCAAGACGACCACGTGTATTTGTACCTATATGGTTAAGTAATAAAAAGGACAGAGTATTGCATGCTGTATTCACAGGCTACTACTAGAACAATTATCATAAGGTAGTACACCACGGGTGTGACGACCTTCTCCTTTCCGCAATGAAGCCACTTTTCTGTTGGCGCAAGACACTGGGCTGGCCCGGGCCTTCGTAGGTGATGACATTATACCCGAGCTCCAGGGCAGCGAAGCTCACGCTATGCAGAAGCTCTTCCTGCGGTCCATCATAGCCAGTGCCGGCATTGATCGTTAGCTTGGGGTTCGAGGGACTCGCACCGGGTGCAGCGTAAAAGATCGCTTCAACATTGAATCCATCGCTCTTTGGTGTCAATCTTTGGCCGGGAATATCCAGTAGTGCAAGCGCCTTGTCGAAGGCCGCGGTCTGGAGTTCCCAGAACGTGTTGATTCTTGGGTCAGATGGAGTACCGTTGCAAGTAAAAATCGGGGGCGCGGTAATAAGTTGCGGAGCGAAAGTAGGCGTCTCCGCGGAGACGGGATATTGGGACGAGTCGATAGCTTGGCCCTGCCCATCCACTCTCTGGGCGAAATCGTAGAATGCTGCATATAAGGATTCAAGGATCCCAGCTTCGATTTTCCCGGCCGCACTGAGGACCTCAGCGATATCCGCGTCCTGGTATCGGGCCGCAGCGAGATTACGGAGTCTGTAGTGGAAGGAATGATCGGGTGCTGAGAAATGACAACTTTGTTGACCTTTCTGAGCGGGCGTCAATTTATTACTTCACAACACGTCCTTGACTACGATGTTCTCTTGAATCACATTCTGTGATGAGAGGCGTTTGCGTGTTTGGTAGACAATCACATACACTAGGTGCAGGAATTGACTACGTAGGGGCCACCTGTCATTTTCAACCTCCCTTAACATCGTCAATTATACATAATATAGTACTATCTATACCCCTAAGAACCCCAAAGAGGACTGAATATAGCACTATTACTCGTACTCGATTCTTGATACTTTAGATAATAAAAAAGAGACTGATTCCGTACGGCAAATTGCCCGTTTACCCGGAATTAATATACCACCTCTAACTACCCGTCTTTAGCTAGAACAACGAGAAAAGCTAGGCTCTCCTGTATTTAGAAGTATAAGAAGAAGGAGTTCTAGGTTAGGGAGAAAATCCATAGTATCTATAGATAACCTTACCACGATTATAGACTAATCAAACCTAATCTATAAAAAGTCTTATAAAGATTAGGTTACTAAACTCGGATTAGAATATTAACCTCGAACCCTGCAAGGCTATACTACACGGGTAGGTACAAGGCGATTCAAGAAAGCCTATACGTCTAAAATCTCTTCGAAAAACAAGTCGATCCGAGTGTAATACAGGGAAGATTATAAGAATAAGACTATACTAAGATTTAAGTAGGATATCTAGTTTATAGACGAGGTTTATATAGTTTCGTAGGCTCTCTAGAACAAGGTAGAGTACGAGTTACGATTTCCTAGCTAGGAACGTCAAAAAGAAAGCTTACGAGAGGTTAAGTCTTCTAGTTTAAAGGTTACCCTTTATATCGCTGTACGGATCTCTTATAACTATAAAGGACCTCTAATATTCTACTATAATCCAAAGGAGCCTATAGAAAAAGAGTATAGGCCTCGAAAACCACGAAAATCCAAGTTTGAAATAGAGGAGGAATTTCAAGCTAGGATAAGAACCTAGGAACAAGAACAGCTAGCTATAGAAATCCTATATAAGGGGAATTCTATGTTATAGGGTTTCTATGTAAAGGAGATCCTACCAATTCATATACGAGAGATTCAGGCTCTTTAGAAACGAACTAGGCGTTTAATTATACTTTAAGAGGATAGAGATCCTATACACGGAAATAAATCATCGGAAAATCCTTGCGCTCAACTCAAAAGACAGGTAGATCTCCGGATTCTTGTTCACCCTATATAATTACTAGATCTGAATCCAATAGAGGCTATTTGGTAGATAATAAAGCCACGATTACGTAGAGGGAACTAGAAGTCCTTAGCGGAGTTTAAAGTAGCTATTCAGGCCGAATAGGACCGAATTACGCTAAATGATATCCGTAAACGGATTAGGGAAATGCGCTAGCGCTGTAAAAAGGTAGTAGAGCTTGAAGGACGTAGAGTTAGAAGCTCGTTGTGGTAATATAGTAAATTGAATAGTATTAAATGGAGGTTGAAAATGACAGGTGGCCCCTGCGCAGTCAATTCCTGCACCTAGTGTGACGTGAATGCGAGAGTCATTGATATTTTGAAGATAATGTGACCGTGCCAAATGGAGCTAGCAAAGATGCTCACGGATACTCTGATGAGACTTTTCAGACTATGCTCTGTGATCTATTTCTTGTGCTCGAGGACTATGGTTTTGAGTCTGGGATGCTTAGGCTGCCTGACTCGCGATGCAGGCAGTATAGGCATCATTAAAAGGGATCTCACCCTCGATATTTGCCTTGGCAGAGGTCTTCTCTCCTTCTGCATCACTTTCGACAAATGATTCCAGCGATCTACTTAACGTATGAATCCGCAAGCTCAAAAGGAGGTCTCGTACTGCAGCACCTCGTTGGCCTGCAAAAATCGCCAAAAGCATTTGGCGTTACTTCGATGGCTGATCCAACGGCTCCTTACGAAGGAGGAAAAGTTGGGCTTTACCATCTGAGAGAGTTTCTGCCGCTATTTGGGTCTCGATAAATGAAGAAAACAGTCATGGCGCCTGTAGTCTTTGACCAGACCAGAAGTTCTCTGTCATACTGCCAGTATCTTTGTTCCAAATGTTGAAGCATTAAAGATTGCTTCGCTATGGTTTCGCAGGCTCTCAGGGCGTCAAAATCTTCTAATATTCTGGGGATTTCAGCGAGAATATCGGACAGCTTGTCCTTGGGACTCTTTCGTCTTACGGACCATGGAATAGTGCAAACGGGACCACTAAGGAATGAGTGTATACGCAGCTGAATATCAGCTATAATCTGCCCTTGTCGGTGCAGGATCCCAAAGGAGGATATAACTATGTTATAGAGTCTCACCAAATGTAACCGCCCATCAACAAAAAGCTGATGGGACCATCCCGTCATAAAGCTCTCTGACGTCCTTGATAGAATGATTGCCTTCTCACCCAAAGCATGTCTCATCCACTCCTCCAACTGTGGCAATTTCTGCTTGGTGTTTGCTCCGAAGAGCAACTATGCACTTTTAGCAGACATAATATTAAGCAAGCATGTCCGTAGGCCATGACCTACCTCAAACAAAGCTAGAAAAATCGACGCTCCCAATAACCCGTCACTCCTTAAGCGTCGCGGCACTTCTGCAATGATCCTGCTAACCGGCTTAGTGCTTCTCCGTACATGCGCAAACCCTCCTCTATCATCCACCGCTGCCCATCTTGTCGGCCTACAAGTCCCATACAATTTGCCAGTAATGCAGTACGCAGGACGGCATTCTAATGATACAGATCCTGGACGACGTTGGTCCACCTCACAGTTGACTGTGCTGCTGCTTGGGCAGAGGTAGCTCGCCCATTGGAAAGATAAGTAGTCCAGTAAAGTTCGAAGTACTTTTATTCAGACGCTGTGCGTATGAGGGACTGGGGAAGCGTGATTTCAGAAAGCTTCGTGGAGACTCTATCCCTACACGGGACTACGTCGTGCGAGGCCGATTTCGAGGATAAATATGAGCGTGAGAAGGAATAGGCCTCTGGTACAAAGCTTGAAGGATTGATTTCACCGTTATTTTGCGTGCTGTTAAGGAAGATGCGCTGCCTACTATAGCCACCACATTCAAGGCCCACCCGCCGGCACTGGCTACATGAAGGCTACTGTAAATCACACTTTGGAGTCAATTAGTTTTCCACCGCTCGAGATGACTTTCCAAACATACATCGGGGATGGAATCTGTCTTCGTCTTAAGCACTTACACCTTTTTTCCGCCTCCTGCACGAATGGCACGCCTTTGACCTTCCCGGCACTCCAACCATCGTGGGTATGGGGTAAAACTTTGCCTGGTCAATCGCTTCTTAAAGTTTACATTGCCCATGCTTCCGTCAGACATATTGCATGATTTGTGCAACAAATCAGGCCATAGACTAGGGTCGCTGAACGAGTCGTAAGGAACTACGCCATTCCGCGGAGATAATCCCCACCGGATGTAAAACGTGTATGATGACAGTTGGGTGACCTGAAATGCAATTATACCTGGGCTTCAGACACAACGAGTAGAAACGAACAGTGCCTTCTGTACCGGGAATGAAAGTCGTGGAAGAGAATGCAACACGGAGTACGCGTCACGCCGATTCCGAGTTGGGAACCATTCTGCGCTGACAACTCCGTACCTCGAGTAATGAACACCCTTGTACGCGAAATCAGCATAGTATTTACGTACAAACAGTGATACGTCACTGCTTACATTGTTGTGATACCTCCTGGTACGGCTAAAGCTTCAGGTTTCTAGAAATGAAGTGTATAACAAAATTGGGCTATTTGCTAACTACCAACATTCCACCCTTGTTGTGCCACGACGGACGGAGTACCAGCCCGGTTATACAACATGACTAAAGGTTACAGTTCGGTTCAGGACTAAAGACTAGATATTCATGTCGAAATCCCGATGTTATTCAAGTTATAACTAACATAGAATGCTTCGACGCGGACTAATCAGCGGGTAAAGTAGCAGACACCTCCATAATTCAAGAGACGTCTTGGACGCTCAACTCAACTGCATCCCTTGATACAGCCCGTCAGTCAGAATCAAGGCTAGCAAGTAAGCTCGCAGAGGGCGCAAAGAAAGTTGTGCCCGTCAACGGCGTCGAAAAATCGAGTATACGATCATGCAGTCCACGGGGTTCTCCAACAAACATGCGTTGGAGCATCTTCTCGATGACCCATAGGCGGCGCGAATACCCGATGAAGTACGTTCCAAATTCGCCGGAACTCGCAGAGCCAAAAGGCATATTATCACGAAGAATATCATGCTCGACACCGTCTTCATCTTCGATCGTGGCCAGTGACTTGTGTGACTGCTGTTGACCGGGATCCGCATCGTCCAACTCCATGTTGTCGATTTTCGTGCGGCCGATGATGGCCTCCTGCTGCTCGGCTTTGAGGGTATTCCAAGCCTTGAGGTTGTGCACATATTTCTGGATCACGATGTAGCTCCCACCGACGGCGGATGAGTCTTCTTCCGCGACCAGGATCGAGGCGGGTACAGCAGGACCGACTGGATTGGCGGTTCCGTCAACAAATCCGAGGAGGTCGCGCACGTCAAAGTAGCGGAAGCCCACGGTCTCGTCGACGACTTTCACCGAGTCGTCCAGGAGACTCATCAGCTGCCGCTCAAACTCAAAGCACAAGTCTCGTCGTTCGGCACGGATGTGAAAGAGAAGATCACCCGGGGTTGAGACCGCGGTATGGACTTCCCCTTTAACTTCGGGGAAGGGATGAAGCTCTGCCGGCCGCGGCAGCTTAGTGATAAGGTCCCAGGCCTTGCTGCCGATGCCAACCGTGCATGCAAACGAAGCATTGAGATCGCGAATGGCTACGTTCTTGGCCAGCCCGTCGAGGCCGGCGAGAGTCGATCGAATGGCCTTGACGGCTTTGGGGCTGTCGGTGATGGTTAGGACAAGGAAGGTTGCCGACTGCGTGAGGGGCGCATCCACGCGCTGCGGCTCAATTGGAACGCGGCGGCTCATGCTTGACTGTGTTGCGAGTTTTGCAACTTGCAGTCGACTCACACTCGGTCGACGGGGCGGTCGATCGAATGGAAGAGTTGGATGACCTGATAGGTTACGCCGAAGCTCCTGAGCCAAGGTTGCTCGCACGAGTGTCTGCCCTCGATCTATAGTCCTAAAGAGAGGGAGTGATTTGTCGCGAAGACCGTCATAGAACCTGAAGCCGATGGTGGTACGGAACTTGCTTATACTCATAGTCTCATGGGATTCTTATACCGTCGGAATGTGGTCTTATATCTCTGAGAGCTCCTGTGATTACCTATCTCGAGCTTTGTATATCATCTGTTGATTGGCCCGAGGCATCATTAGTCATCGTTGACATTCGACCAGCTCATGCAGCGAGCTTACTGTGCATGACCTGGTCTGTTGCTGGCTTCTTGTGGACTTCCTGTGTAATAAAGGAGAGATCAGTCGACGGCTTCTCGGGATTATATAAATCCCATAGGAACCTTATCGTGTTTACTATCATCGGGTGATAAAGCTCAAGATGACTTCTCTGCCAGGCATCCTCCTCTCTAGGGGTCGATCGAAGAGAGGTTTCGAGAGGACGGCTGGTGAATCCGCCCGTCCATAGGTGGACTAACCCGCTCCAGGTGTTGATGAATGTCGCTCAATTATTTGTATTCAGT
Organism: Coleophoma crateriformis; assembly: GCA_003369635.1. NCBI lineage: Eukaryota > Fungi > Ascomycota > Leotiomycetes > Helotiales > Dermateaceae > Coleophoma > Coleophoma crateriformis. The sequence continues at coordinate 1,020,503 of PDLN01000019.1, read as the reverse complement.
CGGTGTTCATTGGTTCTGGGAAGCTGTCTCTTACAGCGGGTCGCTGGTAGTGCATTGCACGTGATACGGAACTTGCTCGGTGTTCAATATCCTTGCTCCTTCCTTGCGCTGAGATCGAAGATTGTGCCTGGGATATCAGATCTACAGTTTCTGGGCCCACTGAGTGATCTCAACTCAATTGCTGTTAGCTCGAGGACTGGATTAGTAGGGATCAACGATGGAATGGTAGCTGAAAAGGTGACCTCCAGAACAATATGTACTTGAGGCTGTGAAGCTACAGCGTGTTAGTGCTTTGTCTCAAGTAATGGAATAAAGGAAATTGAAGCCATCCATACGAGGTCTGTGAGTGCAGGAAAAGAGAAGTCACATGATAGAGGAATGCGAAATCAAAGTCGATTGAACAGCCTCCATGCTTCGTTTTGTATTTGGTTATTCCCTTCTCTTTCCGTCCCCTTTCGGTCAACTTCTATGCCTGTTAATGTGATATAAATTGCGCTATTTCAGACACGGCTGCATCTATATAGACGGTTCCTCCTTTTACTCATACTGGAACATATGCTCATGTGATGTAGTAGAGCTGTCTAAGGCACGGTCAAGGGCTATACCACGAGTAGTCATGAGATGAAATAGAACATCACTTGGACGACCTTTCGCAGCCACCTATATCAATTCTATTGGGGTAAGGACCACCGTCTTCTCCTTCTTGTGGTGCTGTGTGCGACCATTTGTTTAGAAATTCCTTCCTTTGCACTACCTATTGATGTAGTTGGCATAACAAGAATGATAGAGTAAGTCTCCTTACCTCCCGATTGCGAGTTAGCTAAATGAACTATAAGCCAAGTTTAGGTAGTTAGAATATGCGACATCGACAACGATACAAACTGACCCCGATACAGTATACTACAGATAGGGTAACAAATTATTAATCGCAGTATCGGAGACGACTCCCGACGACTCCCGGGCTCGACCAAAGATAAATTAATATCACAGAGGCATATAGCCAGGGCTCAAAGTATTACCATGGCGAAGAAGCAGTCCTTCTCTGGGCACGCCAAGCAGTTGTCTTCCTGATTGGGCATTATGCGAACGAAGCTCTCATCAAAACAGATTAAACCAGCTGACAATGTGAACGTCTTTTTGGTGTCCTATGGTTCTTCTTTTTTCAAGGCTTATGTTAACAATTCATGATTATGCACAATTGTGCCGGTCACACTCGTTGCATTACGACTTGTTGAACAACTATCTATTGAACAAGTCGAGGGTTCTGATGATCCCCTTTCTTTATTTGTCAGTCCTAATTGTCCCTTAGATCGTGAATGTAGATCCTGTAAAGGCAAATTCGACGAGGTGGGAAATGATCTCTAGTTTTCAAGCTGACATGGGCACCCCTTGAGGTTAATGTCCTTCTTATCAACCAGAAGGAGACTGACAGTCGATCAGTGGAATGACGAGAAGCTGCCCTGAATCGGATAGTGGAGAGCTTAACCGGAGTCGTCCCCATCGGCGCTAGTGCCCGGTTTTCTGTACGAGCGACGCGGCCTCATGGACTTAGTCCTATAGTAAGCGACTATCACCGAACCCCCCTGCAAACCACAGTTATCCAAGTCTGGCTCTTACACGTACCCCACACGTAGACAAGCTAGGGTGCAGGGTCTGTAGGTCGCTGGAGTACCAGGCGTCCTCCTCAGCAATACGGCACACAAGGTCGCAATGCCGTCACGTCTGGCGGGTACAGATGAATTACCAAAAGGGGACCAAGTACGGTGTAAACACAAGCTGTATTTGACTTTGGATACGTAATCAATAATTGATTACGTACCAATATGGGTTATTGGTACATATAGAACGTCGGTTTGGGTTAACAATACAGAACATAGCATTTCAGTATAAATAAATGGTCTTGCACAGTGGAGCTTTGCGGGTTAGTGGAAAGGGGTTCTGTACCAAGAAAACAAAGCGGTTGGAGTATTAATGCAATTCACAGTTATTCATCTGATCGAAGTTTTTGCATGGTCGCGCATCGCACTATCTTTGGATTTGAACTTGAGCCCCTTCCTTTGGTTCTCTTAAAGCAGAAAGGCGTTAGCGCCTCGACCCCGATAGCTGCTCTGTGAGTAAAACGGATCTGGTAAGCATAATGCCACCATCTTCGTTAGGCAAAGACTTGGTGCTCTTTGATGTTGAGAGACCTCTGTGAAACTCCCTGCTCTTTTTGCGAGGTGCTTCCACTGCACCAACATATGTGCGATGGCCCATGTTCTTTCCCTCCGCTGGCACAAGTATGTTAGAGAGTGGGATCTGCGACTCCTGTGACTTTACACTCTCTGCCCTCCTTCTGTCACTGTTCTCCCGGCTCAGCTGGTCTTCAATTTCGATGAAGTTTCTATCTCGGTCGAGATGATCGGGGCGTGAAGTGGTAGTCGAACGTTTAGAGTATCCAAGTCCGTATGATGACGATTTATCTGAGGTGCCCTGAAGACTCATCTGCAAGCCAGGGAAGAGATATCCAACAAGGGACCGGCAGGCTGGCAGACAACCGCAGATTATGCCGATACTCTGTTCCAAATCTGTCCAAACTGCGATCGGAGCCTGGTCATCTGTATCGATCAGTCTATGCGTTCCACGGAAGGAGGCTACTCGTGACTTACAGGAAGGATCAGCAGAAGATTGCAGTTTGAGTAGAGACGGAAGACGAATCAGACTGCAGACAATGACGAACGAGCCCACGGAAAACATGATCAACAGATTTGCTTTCTTCTGCCACGGAAGATGCAATTGCCATAGCACAGGAAGTGGCATGGCAAGAATGATCAAATCGTGGGTGATGCTCAGAGCTGCAGCGACGAAAATTGCGGCATATGAATTGATACACTTTACCGGAGCCACTTTATACATCCAATTAGTCCAATTGCCGTGGAACGGTAGCTACAAATAAAGTTAGTGACTTGTTCTTTCTGTCACAGTCAGAGATCAATCTTACACATTGGAAGGTTAAGGCCATGAGCAACGAAAAATTAGAGCAAATGACGAAACCAAACATGACCCATACGAGGGTGTTGAACGTTTGGCTGGGGAAGATACGTCTGAAAAAAAGAAGAAGTGACAGCTTCGTCAAAGTAATAGTGACGATATAAAAAAGTTCGCTGATGTAGAAGAACTTTGATAAGGTCAGAGTGTACTGGAATGACTGGTTGAGGTGATGATACTAACCTTCAAAGACTCGGAAATCTGGGCAATAGTCAGAGAATATGTGTGTTCCCCAAAGCCATTCACACAAATCACCAGTCCCGTTCCAACGTCGGCAAAATATGAAATCAGTGCAGCGATCATCATGTAGTCATCTGCCGCGATGCCAAGATCCAGTAAACTTCGAGAGAGAACCCGTGCGGCTACGAACAGGAATGCTATTACGGGCATGACAAAGAGGAGGTGGAATTGCTCCTCGACCCGGGTTCTGTCGGTGGGGACACCACATGTGTCGGCTTGATATTTTTCTAGCCGGAAGCTCTCCGTGATGTTGCAGGCAGCGGAGACACATGGCGTGAGTTCTGCCATGACGGCTGCATTGGTGCAAAGGCAAGTGACATTAGTGAGTGAACCGCAGATTTCCGGCACAATTGTTCCGAGGCAGTCCAGCTGCAAAGTGTGAGGGTTTGATTTCGTGAGTAATTACGGGGGTACTGACAGAGCAATCGGGAATGGCAGACGTTGTTGCCTTTATCGAAGTAAAAAGAGTGGCGCATGCCAGAGCTGTCTTCCACGGCACTCTCATCTTGCTCTTTCGCGGACAATAGTCACCCTGGCATCCAAGACAATCGTTCAAGGTGGTATCAACTAAAGACCATCTGATGAATTTGATGGGCATCTTAACTTATATGGATTCGGCAAAGGCTTCCAAATACCCCCTCAATTGCGCACAAAAATGGGACTTATCCATAACGGTGATCGGCATTGCATCTCTTCAAACGTGAAAGTCCCAGGAGGTAGGCTACCCTGCAGCCATGCAAATACTAGCATATATAAAGAGGGCCGATAGAGCATCGCCCCACGGTCAGCCAACAGGTCAACCAACGGGCAAGGTGCCTTCGAATACAGTAGGGTACCTAAATGTGGGAGGCTCGTCTAGCGACGAAGCATCCTCAGGCCATGGGCATGTTCGTCTGGGACTGACCTGGACTTGTTCTGGTCTCCCCAGTCGTGCAAGGGGCCCAAGCGCATGACAACTCCACCCTCGATGGCTTCGACGGCAGGGTAATATACAGTACTGTAATAGACTTGACATCCGATGACAGACTCCGCCTTTCTTTCTCCGGGCCTGTCCCCAGCACGATCGCGACGGACCCGCACGGCCTAAAACTTTTTCTAGCATCAAATCCTTCTGCAGCGAATTGGAATGAAACGAAGCCACGAGTACTTCATCTGTCGTCGCCGGTTGACAGGGATCTCTCGGAAAATATTAGGGATTGACGCACCATATGAGAATATTCTGAACGTGAAGAAGCCCCTGCCCTGTCACTTGGTCGTAAGCGAAGAGACAGGGCAAGGGTTGTGTTAGGAAAAAATAATTTGCGGACTGATAAGCTCAGGAGAAGCCATGTTCGCGTGAAGTGCCGTTCTCGGCATCTACTCAGGGAAAGATTCACATCTAATATCGTACAGAGGTTGTCAACGACATTGTCGATACCTGAGCTCACCAGGGCCCTTTTCTTCAAGAGCTTTGCTTTTTGGAAGGGGAAGATATTGACAGCATGAATGTAAGCATCGACAGGCTCTTCTATGCTATCGTCGTCAGATAGCCTTCTTGATTACACGGGGCCGGATGAAGCAGTCATTATTGATTTCGCAGACTATCAAGATGAAAACCACAGTTCAGATGTATCACGGACAGGCCCACGACTAAAGTTGCTGGTACAAGGATTTGACTCGTTCTCAGATCTTGCTAGTTTAGAGATCTGGCGCTTCCAAATCGACACCGTAGATGCTATATTGCAATTAATCGTCGATTATATAGCCTGTACCTAATCAGCGCAGAGAACCTGTAGGCAGGACTCAACAAACTTGGTGTAGCAGGGCAATGTTCCAATCTAGTTCTGCAACAAAGCTCAGAAAGTAACCTTACACATCGTCAATGTGGGTGAACGCCAGATGTACTTCGTTTGAAGGAGGTGGGTGAAAGCTCGGGTAGACACGAACAGTGGAGTCAAGAGTGAGCTTAAGCAGTGGCACCAATTGCAACTAATATCCCCCGATCTCTATTAAGGAAAGTGTGTCCAATATGCAAATCCTGTCGCACGGCTTGCGCACTGACGTGGCAAGTTCTTCCAATCGATGCAGAAGTGGATTTGAGTCTGCGGCTTAGACTTGATCCATATTTTGATACCAACGGCATAGTGTGTAGTTCTTTGCATTAACACCCCGGCAATAAGCTCTGTTTCATTCACGTCCAGATATTTAGGACCTTTTTTTCTTTTTTGAGTTTCTCCCTTCTGAGAAAGCAAAGGATTGGTTCAGCACACTGAGAAGTAGACGAACTAGTATTCTTTTCACAATTCTATTTATAAATAGTAGGATAGCTATTAGGTTGGCACAAAGCCTGTAGGAGATCCAGTTCCAACCGAAGTTGCGGTAACAGAAAGACTCACCTTCTTACGTTGAGCTCGGTATAGACAGCAGCGAATAGAAAGCCTTCGCGAGTGATCATTCCAGTTTCATACGTATAGGGAGACTTCACTGGTAGTGGCTGGCTAATTTAACAGCATGATATATAGCTATTGCCAATCAAAGCGGAGAAAAAACTTTGAGTATAATAGATGTATTTGCCAATATAAAAATCTGGAATAATACAGTTTAACTAACACAAACTACGACGTGTGCCACGGTTTGTTTCAGGCCATGTGGTTGAAGTTCATTGAATGGAAGGTGCTGGGTTTACCCAAACGAACGATCGACTCATGGTGCCAAAGCGTGTATCTGTCCCATTTAGTGGTTAGAAACGGGATCGATACACTATTTATAATCCCTTAGAATTAGTACAACTAACATAAGATGGGGTGTGACACAGAGTGTTCCTCGCAATTATCCAGCCAACCAGCCAGCATTTGGGTTTGTAAAAGAGTTCTGTGGATTACTTGCACGTGTCGAGCATTGTGATGCAGTATTGTCTTTGCTATGGCCACCACTCGTTGGGGTGCCACGTGTGCTTAGCAGGGTTTGGACAATTGGTCGAAGCCGTTGGACGACGAGTCACAAGCCTTCGGTGCTCAATATTTCTTATTGAAAGTAATTCTGAAAGGATATAATGACTAGAATTGCGCTTACTCTGACGTTTGGTTTCTAGAAAAACTCATAACTACTCATTTTGTGTAGTTATTGGTAGAGGCGACATTTACTTCCTCGGGATGTCACGTGCGATGTTAAGAGAAGCATGTCTACAAATCATACATGTAGATGAAGAAGACGAGCACGGATACAGAAACGAGGACACATGTGCAGAAACAAGAACACGGATGCAGAAACACGAAAACGAAGGAAGAAACAAGAGCACAGAATCAAGAACACGAACACGACCGCAGGGAACATTAGCAAGAAACATGCTACTGTCAAGTGGGGATCAGTTCTTCAAGGCATTAAGTATTCCATGAACTAAATCTAGTCTGTGCTCACTGTGAACCACTTAGAGTGTGTTGTGACTCGGTATGGCGCGTTCGATTCCGAGACGTTCCCGCGATCATTTGCGGAGTGAGTTAAAGGACTGTGCGCGAAGGATTATGCTCCCGCCCCCGTACCGCACTCAGACATCGAGAAAGTGTATAAAGACGTCTAGGTATCTGACTTCAACCTAGCCAATTCAATCTAATTCAATTCCATTCCATTTCTAACAACTCTCTATTCATTCAGTTATCCCACTTTCTTCTTATTCTTTCGAAGTTTAACCCACCAAACCAAAAACACAATGGACAAAGTTTTCAAGCACCTCGGAGATATTGAGCGCAAGGCGGAAAAGATCGATAAGATCTCTTCCAAGGGTGCCAGTTCACTCGGCATGAAGGAGATGCTCAAGCTCTCCAGCAAGGGCCAGTCTATCAGCTCTTGCATGAAGAAGACCGTCAAAGACTACCAAGTAAATTTTTAAGCCGCCAACCGTATCTCACTCCCACTGACTAGTTATAGAATGTCACCCCTACCGAAGCCGAGGCCCAAAAAGTCATCGAAATCGTCACCAAAATCACCACTCTCAATGAGCATCAGATGAAGACTGTCCGCGACGACAAGCCTGCTATGGAGAAGATGCACGTTGGAGGACTCGTGAAGAAAAACATGGTCAAGAGCGAGGAGACCTCCAAGGCATTTTGGGCCACCCTCACCGAAAAGACCCCTGAAGGACCACTGAAGGAGGAAATCAAGGCCTTAGCTGCCAGGGTCCAGAAGGCATATACCGAAACTTACCAGCTCTACGCCAATGCCACTGGAGGAGAGGACCAGGATGTTGATGCAGTGGATGATTCTGATTAGATTAGACTTCAGTAGCAGTAAAGGTCCCATAGAACTTTTAAAAATAAAGACTTGAATTTTAACCTACAGTAATAAAACTCGCTGTTGTTAGGTGAAATAAGTTCAAGTTCCCTTTACAAATTACCATATGAACAACCCGAGCAAAATGAATTCAGAAGCACGTGATACTGTAGCATAAGGGTTATTTGAAAACCTGTTCTCAATTCTGGTGTAAAACATCTATTGTTTTATGCATCTTTAGAGGCAAATCTATGTGGTTTTAGTAAGACATCATCAATTTTAGACTAGAGGCTGTGATACTTTCAGTCCCAAAGTTTTAGTATTTTGCTGTACCTAGCTGAATTTTTTACTTTGACATGACATTGTGCTGTTGCTTGACTTTCCTTTAGAAAACATACCGAGTAAGTTGAAAGTATCACTGTACAGAGTTGGAAGTCGTTTGCGTCGAAGCTTTGCCTACTATGAGCTCGGAGCCAGGAGGCTGATGACTAAGCTAGTCATCTAATGTTGATATTCAACATAGAATCCATTCAAATCTCGACATAGTAAGTTAAAACAACTATTTCACACTGCAACGGATGAGCCGTGGAGAGCGATTGAGATTGAATGGATGAGATAGACTGGAAAGTGAGCTACCTGGTCTATGTACATGTGGTTTGCCTGTCAGGTATTTCGCTCAACATTATAGTACCTTATGACTGTACACTACGTGAGATTATTCTAAACCCATTACATATTTTGATTTGTCACTATTACCTTGTCGTTCAAGTATCCTCGGCAGTAGTTTGATAGGTGATCTGTTAAACTTGCCTTGCTTATAGATTTGATCTTATTCAGTTCCCTCTTCATCTACCCAACTATACTATCCGTCACATAACATAGGCTTACTTCCTGGGGGATTTCCCATCTATTGATACGTGATAGTTGAGCAGTACGATTCCATTCGATATCTCTGTGGGAACCGAATGGGTAGAAGCTTAGTAGGGGGTTTTATCCAAAGCTCGTGGTTTCTTATACAATAGGTGCACTAATTCGTTTGCAGATACAAGTCGATACAGAGATATAGGAAAGGAACGGTTTATCATTGACCCAAATTGATAGTTACATCGAAGCCAGATGCAATAATAATCAAATGATATATTGTAGATTGGCGATTAGTCTCATTGGAGTTATATACTATTAGTTTATATTACCTTTTATTTTCAAGACCAAAATCTCGAGTGATATCCATAAACCTCAGTTCTCCAATTCAGATCTAGATAAATGGTACTCCCAACATCAGTTTGCCCTACTCATCAATCTCTTCTCTCGACTTCCAAAGGAATTCCTGGACTCATGATAACTCCTGGTTGAGGCTGATATTTCATGCTTCCGAATCATTCTCAAAAGACTTCATCTTCTGCTCAAGATAAGTTGGATCGACCCCACCCTCCAGGCCCATTGCCTCTGCTTACCAAGGCCAAGTCTTCATGTTGGGGGAGGAAAGTCAGACAAGGTGGATTCCTTGAGTAGGATTGGAAGATTTGGCATCTGAAACCCCGACATCTTGATTGGATTCTCTGACCTTGGGGTTTCTGAACTCCATCTTCCGGCGTGCAACCCATCCGATCTGTTGCTTGACGACGACCGACTAGGCAACACCAGTGTGGCACTCGGGTTCGAAAGTGGAGGGGGGTGTTGGTAGAAGAGGGTAGTTTTAAGCGGCGTAGATCCATTTGATCGAGGTATTGACTCAGCGTCTACCTCCAGGTTCAATTCCGAGACCACTTCCATTCCATATCCATGCCCCTTCGATATATTTCTGAGGTTGCCAATGGCATCGAAACTTCATGGAATTTTGTTAGTGGATGAATGAGATATTGCGAATCGTGATATGATATAGGAAACCTGGAACTGGCATACCTTTGCTTGTGTTTTAGTGGCGATTCTCGCTGTGGTGTTGGCGGGTCATTCTCCGATGGCTTATTTTGCAAGTCTCCAAATATATGTCGCTTCCTCCCTGGTGGAGTGCTATTGCTAGGAAGTATTTTGAAAGCACGGTGTTGGGTAGTATATTGTGTCCTGTGAATGAAGCTACTTATGGCTTCTTGACTCTGCTGAGGTCGTCTTTGGGTAGTCCGCCCTCGGCCGATTTTGCGCAGTCGATATGGCACATATTTGGGGGTGTGTGATGAATTGTAATTATTCCTGGTGGTATCGAATTTGAATAGATCGGCGGCTTCCCATTCGTCTGGGAGCTGCTGCAGCCAACTTTGTACCCTGGGCGTTGGTACCAGAGTCGTAGAAGAGTTGCAGAGGCTAGGAATGTCAGATTCTTCAGGGCACTCATCAACAGCATCAATCAATTGGTTCATTGTAAATGCGTAGCGGTGTGAGGCCCAATGAACAAGAATAATTTCGAGGTATCTGCTGATGATGTTACTGAAGATGCTGTATTTTGTGATAGCACTTAGCGGCATGGCCAGTTGGCCAAGTGACCCCCACATTCTCGCTCCTGTGCCGCCTTGCGAGAGTTTGCTCCCTCAACGCCATTTCAAATTCCATTTCCAACACGGATCAACAAACATGTGCTATTCAAGAAACGAGAATAGAACTACTTCTCTGCTTGTATTGGTTCTATGGTACCCTTGAGGGCATCAATCTTATTCGCGACCTGTTATAAGTAACTGATCACCACTTTGCATCGTGCCGGTCAGAATTTCATATAGAAGCATCACGGCTTTGAATTGTCCATTGTCCATTTATCCGTGAACTGCGCTGAACTAAGTTGATTACGTCATTATTTCAGAATCACAGTTTGGTCTTCACTTGGTAAGTTTGTTCGACTGTGAATCGTCCAAAACATCGTTAAATCAATTATCGTTCTACATCCATTTGGTTCAGATAATACACAAGACTCTCAGTTGTACTTAGAGTACCAAGTCTTACATCCCAATTTACGTGGTTGAGAGTGAAGCTCCTGCCACTCCTAAGTTCTTGAACCTGGATAGAAATATCTTTAAAGGTCGTAATATCTTTGGATTCTTCTTAAAAGGAGCCCAACCCCTTTTGTTAATGGCCAGGATCTTGGTTCATTTAGCTAACCTCAACTTAGATAAAACTTGATAATGCAGTGCAAATCACGAGTTAGGCAATAAACTCGGTGGGAATCATGGGCACTTAAAACCACAGAGTTTAGACATGGATATAGACTCGAGTCCTTACAAGCTCTAACCCATCTATCTATGTATCTATCTGTTTATTTGTCTAATCAAGTAACAGTCTCTATATACGTGTTGCAACACACTCCTCTAGGTCTCGATAAAGCAAATAGGAGCCTGGCTCAGAGAAATCATCCGTTCGCACTCGCTCGGAAATACCCTCTAAAGTTTTCATATCTTCCTCACCAAGTTTCAGTTGTGCAGCTTCAAGGTTCTCCTTCAATCGGTTGACGTTAACACTCTTTGGAGCAAGGCTGCAATTTCGTGTTAGGCCCCAACCGATGAGCACTTGCGCCGGAGTTTTGCCCAGTTTACTTGCTACGCTCTTCACCAACTCATGCTCCCGAGTAATCGTGTCTGCCCCAGGCCATGGCGCCTGGATTCCCAGGGGCGTGAATGCTGTGACGTGGATGCCACGTTCTTGATTCCATTCCATGAAGGCTGTTTGCGGAAGATATGGGTGAAGCTCAAACTGATGGACAGCTGGTTGAATCTTGCAGTCGCTAAGGAGAGCAGTGATTTCCGAGCGGCAAAAGTTGGAAATACCAATATTTCGGACTTTGCCTGTTTCGACGAGAGCCTCCATTGCTGCCCAGGTTATTGTCAAAGGAATTTGCTCTGTCAAGTCATGGTACTTGTGGAGGGCGTAATCGTCCTCTAGAGTTAAGGGTGCCACTAATTTGCCTGCACAGGGATTGTGCATCAGATAGAGGTCTAGATATGTGAGTCCCAGATCATCCAGCGTTGTTTGAAGAGCTTTTGGTACGTCTTCAGGGGCGTGGCTACAGACCACATATCAGCAAATGAAACCTTCTACTGAGTTGGACCAGAGAGCATACTCTGTATTCCATAGTTTTCCTGTCACCCATATTTGATCTCTCGAGATACCGCTATTCTTGATACCTAACCCGACTCCCTTCTCGTTTCTGTAGAGTAATGCGCAATCAATATGTCTGTATCCCATCTTGAGTGCCTCCGTCACGGCATTTGAAACCTCCTCATCGGTACAAAGCCATGTGCCCAAGCCAAAGGCCGGCATTTTGGCCCCGGAATTCAAGGTGTAGAAACCTTCCATCTCTGACATGATGAGGACTTGAACAACAAATTTGTTTCAGAACGTTTTTCACGTAGCCTTCTCGTCTCGGAGTGAAGACGTAGTTTGGATTTTCGTGATTTCAAGGATGGGGGATTTTCGTCATTGTTACCAACAGACCCACATTATGTGCAATCCTCCTCTAGCCCAGAATGGTTCGGGAACCCGACAACCACTTCGCACTTCCTCGCGCTACAACTGAAGTATTTCCAAGCTTAACACTTATAGATCAGATAATTCGGTTTCTCTAGTTTTGGGCCAATAGAGTCTAAAGATATTCACAGTGAAAGTGATATTTTCAGAATGCCTTGTAAGGTTAACAAGTCACTTATATTTTGACTCTATAACAGCAGAAGAAGTATAGTACAAAGAGTTATAGAACAGAAGTTATATAGCTAAAGCTATCAAGGTTCACGTAAATCTTAGTTGAAGTCACAAAATCCATTATCATAAGTAATTACCGTAAGGTCCAGTGTCTGATACCGTGAATTATTGTTGGTAGAAACGAAGAAATTCCTAGTGACGAGGATGTAGATCTTGCAAGGTGCGGGGCCCCACGCCCGCTCGAATGCGGGGAATGAAAAGGTTGCTTGAAAGAAAGCTGCCTTGCACCCCGAATGGCAAGTGATTGCGATATGCGGCGACTTGTCCTTGGAGACCAGCTGGAAACACGCCTAAGAAAAGGCTTTTTCTGATTCTGGATAAAAATGCTGGCGTTTGCTCCAAAGGCTCGCGGTCAAGTATAATTAGCAAGGAACAGTTCGGACGGTATTTTGATGTTAATTTCGAGCGGATAGTCTCATTTATCGCCGGTGTCTGCGTAGGAGTTAATAGCGGACGTGGTATTTACGAAGAAGAAGCATGCTGACGAGAATTCAGCTCAAGCCAATCAGTTGCATAGGCAGCTCGTCTTGCAACATAGCAAACTTTGTGAGATATCATAAGTTCAAATCTCTTGAGCTATGTACAAGAACTATACGAACTTCTCTGAATTTATTTCGCTTTTTGTTACGGCGTGGAAGTCTGGCGATACTATTTCTTCACTTTTCAATGCCTTTGATTGATACTAAACCTTTGCTAGATTATTCTCAATTACCAATTTAATGATTGAATGTATACCGTATACTATTTAGGAGTTTCTTTAATATGGCTATTCTATATATGTCTTGTTATCAATGACCTTTGAGCTGAGATCGCTCAGAGATCATGCCGGTCAAGGAGCTATGGCTAACTTACCCTAATGATGTACAATGTCCTTGCAGCTTCGTGGCAGGCAATTTCGTAATTTCAGACGAACGGTTGCCGCATGCTTCGACCGCGTGTGGTGTCGATAGAAGTACATGTGCAACGAGAGCGCCGAATTTCCCAGCACGAGTACATTCATAGGAAGTCTCATTTGCCTCATGGTATTTTGTAGGAACTGGTAAATCAATAGTGACCAGAGCCATGTAGCTCACACTGGATAGAATCTAGCACTATATAAACCATCGGTTCACTGTAACATTACAAGTCCAAGCTCCTGTCTACAGAATGATACGCGGGGCACGCCGTGCTGTCAGGTGACTGAACGAAGGCTCCCTTAGTAATACGTGCAAGAAAGCGGCCTGCAAATATCACAGCAACCGCCACTTGCTTCCATACCATCGATAACATGTCTAATTTGGAAACTGGAAGCTCGAACCGTTCCTCCCCACAGCTCTGCCCATGGAAATTATGATTGATCCGAGCATTTGTTTCAAGTCTGTCCACAACCGAACAATCAAAGTTTGAAACATGCACTTTCCAGACGACACGGGCCTGCGGAAGCGCATCCTCGGACGTCACTAGGCCCGCTGTGACTTCTTGCGTATCATCCAAAAGACGGCCCCAAATCAATTGCGGCCAAGAGAAATATAAACCTGTGGATGTTTTCGCGAACCCACGAACTTTTCAAACCTGTTTCCCTGCTTTCTTTCCCGCCTTGCCGCAACATGGCTAAAATTTGGATGATAGTGAGCTCGGTCGTAGCTCTGGTGGCTGCGCTGTTTTATTTCAAGTGGGAAGACGACGGAACTCCTGCCTGCACCAGTAAGGCGGCGATGACTACGACAGTCTTGTTGCCAGACCCTCTTATCGTATACATCGAGAACTTTCTTACGGACGACGATGTGGTCAAGCTCAAGGATCTCGCGTATGTGCTCCCTTTGTTCTTGAAGTACCCTGTTCTGGTTTGTTTCGAGGCTGAATACAGATCACAGCAAGGACCGCTTTGAGCAATCTACGCTCATAGAGAACGGTGTGAAAGTGCCATCTCCTATAAGAACAAGCTCAACTGCAATGTTGTCTGACGGGGAGCAAATCACCAAATGCGTTGCACAAAGGGCAGCGCGCTTCCAGAATCTTGCCGACACCGACTCCATTGAGCCGATCCAGGCGACACGATATGTGAAGGGCCAACAGTATAAGCCCCATCTTGACTTGCTGTGGTCAGACCTTTCTGCTCAGCACCACGTCGACCGAAACACCACCATCTTCGCCATCCTCGACGATAATTGCACAGATTGCGGGACGCAGTTTCCTAACATCCATGTGGACTTGTCGGCCACACACCAGAAATGGTGTGAATTTATGGATTGCACCAAGAGTGTACTTACTGTGAAGCCGAAGAAGGGCAATGCTGTGTTTTGGAAGAACTTATTAGACGATGGTATGGCCGATATGCGATCCGTACATTCTGGCCTTCCACTTGCCGAGGGCTCCAAAATGGGCTTAAATATCTGGACAAGGAATGGAGGATTTCCAAAGGAGCTTCGAGAGTTGTAATTAGGTCTCTAATAACGGTTCTCTGTCCGAGTCGTTCTACCGGCGGTCATGATCTCGATTTGAGTATCCAAAATTATACAAACTATTTCCACGCTAGGACTCAGAGACGAATTGTAGTGAAGTAGGAGTGGGAATAGAAGCGCGAGTGCTAGACAGACCGGCCTACTTCTACGGCACCAATCACCAGCAACCGAAAGCACCTTCATGTCATTCTCACAATCACTCTTGCAGCAACTATCATTTATTAGTAAACTTTCAATGTGGGGTAAAAGGAACAAAGAGATGGCTGTACAAATATTGAGTGCTAGGAGACTGTAGGTCATGGTAACAATATTGCACGGCGGAGTTTTTAATTCAAGTCTGACTTGGTAGAGATCCGAGCCCGAGTTTCCTGAGACCAAGATTTTGGAGCTTTTGGGAAGAGCATATCCTAGGCTCGTCCAAGGACCCGACAGCGAGGTGGCTTTGGTGATCTCGATACCACTGCCGGTGGAGAAGCGGAAGTAATGCGTTGTCGGACGTTCTTTGGATGACTGAGGGGTCATGAGTCCAGCAAGCTCCTGAGCAGGATCCTGGATTTGAATAAGCCTGTGCCGACGTCCCGAAGACCAATGGCAGTAATGAGCGGGACTTGAAGAACATGATCAAGCTAGAAGCTGAAGATAATACTTTTCCATTGTGTTCGCTTTCTGATGGGTCGTATCTGGCTTGACCGAAACGGAAAGGCACGCCTGATTCGCGTTTAAACTGACGGCCACTAGAACCCGGCGGACCCTGTAAACACCATTAAGTCCGACTTATGCACCACCGCTCCAGCTCCCTCTTTCTTTCCTGCAAAACACGACTGAGCCCAACCCAAGAACCACGAGAGCCAGCATTGTCTGGCTCACGTTAGGCGACCACACCGCAGCCATGCCCTTTGCATTTGTCGACAACAATACAGCCATCGACCATGCCGCGAGGAGAAAGATTCGCAGCCACGTCGCGCGGGGGAGAAATGCCGGCAAGACGGTCGTGCGGCCATCAAGGAAGAAAGCCGAGACCACTGCGGCCGCTCTTGTCCGGGCCTCCTGGCTGGCTGGGGAGACACGTGACCCGATGCCTCTTCTTCGACAAGTTGGCGACCGCTTGTCCGTGGTCTCTTTTCCAGAGCAGCCCACGGAGGCATCCAAGAGTCTGGTCCAACGGGGTATGTACATAGACCGCTCTTTTACCGATTCTACTGTTCGATTGTTAATTGTCTTGCTTAGCCTTTGCCTTTATTAGTGGCCCTCGGCACATCCCCGAACTGAGCAATGCCCTGGATACTACTGCAAACTCGGCCTCGATGTGGGTACAGTTCATGTTCCTAGACGAAGCCTGTATGTCTTGGCAATCTGTATTGCAGCAGATCACTCTCTGATGACTTGATGAGTTAACACTGCAATAGACTTTCATTGCGCCGTGGCCGTGTCCGTGACAGCGCTCAACAACTTGGTCATAAAACAAGAAGACCCCATCGAAGCGGTGCAACACATATCACATGCCTTCCGCCTGATCAATGCAAAATTATCCGGAGACGGCGACGTATCTGACACAACCATCGCAGCGGTGATCATCATGTCGCAGTACGAACGCCTACAAGGTCAATACCGCCAAGGCGTCGTCCACCTCGAAGGTCTTCAGCGGATGGTCGAACTGCGAGGTGGCATCTCCAAGCTCACGAAGAATAAGCCTGGGTTAGCCCAAAAGATATTTAGGTAATAGATGCCTCTCTGAACGAATGAGGAATCCTGCTTTTCTCGTGGACAACGCTAACACTTTGGATCAAGGGCCGATCTCGAATTTTCTCTTCATCTAGGCTCAGAGACACGATTCCACATCGAGGACATTGCCTACAGCAGCAGCACTAGCAGCATGGCTATATTCCGACTCCCCAGCAGCTTCCGAAGACAGGATGATTTAAAGCCTCCAGAAATTTTGCATTCTCGGCTCCTTGCGCGATTGAGCGCTAACCTCCAAGACCTTCTAGTAGACATGACCAACCTTGCCTGGCTGCTCAACGATGCCAGTGCCGGGTACCGGCCCAAAGTTCATGGCTATACATTTCAAGATGCCTTTCTGCAGCTCGGGTATCGCATTGTGGATATCAGTCCATTGGGTGGACCTCGTCCTTCCAATCGTCTCGAAAATGCGGTTCACTTAGGTCTGACGGCATTCTTCATAACATTATTTTGTGGACTTGATTACAAGATGATGAAAAGTCCCCTTCTTAACGATCTGGCTCGCTCTGCTGCACAAGAACCTTTCGATGGTGATCAGGAGAATCAAGAGGTGCTGCTCTGGCTCCTTTTCATCGGAGGGGCTGCAGTCTTCAGACAACCGGACGATGCATGGCTGACTCCAAAGACAATACATACCATGCAAGCTCTCGATCTTCACACTTGGGACGATGTAAGACAAATGCTTGCCAAATTTCCATGGGTCACCGCTATCCACGACAAGGCTGGCCGGTTACAGACATGCAGCCAAGGTCACTTAGACTACTTCCATCGTACTATCGGTCATCCATCCTCACTAGGAAAACCTCCTTTGGATGCTCCGATGAGGGAGAAGTGAATATATTAGGAACTACCTTCTGGACTTTATGAGTCTCTGATATCCAGTGGCCTTTGTTTGATAACTCTTAGTCGATCAATTTAGCTAGAGAAATGTTGGCTGGCTAACCGGACACCAGGCGGACTATCAAGCCATCACTATTCCTGCAGAATCTTCTTTACGCAACCAGGGGCAATGGACTCTAGCTCTATTTCCACAAGGTCCCAGACACGCTGCTGCGACCTTTTCCCGTCTTCATCCGTTACCCAGCTCGGCACTTTACCCCTTGGATCACACTTATGTTAGCACGACCGATACTAGACATTCACGGACTGGCCGAACGGATATGGTTTAGACTCACTCAGCGATCTTACAAGAATCCAGGAAGCATCCGTGGCTTTCCTTGCCGGCAACAGCTCCATACAGGAGCGTCCGGCTACCGTCTTCGGCCGTGCGACCGATCTTCTCATGCTGGATTGCCAAATTCTCCCGGAAAGCGGGCGGTGCGTTCCGGCTGAGTTCAGTCTTGCAGATGCCAGGACATACGAGGTTCATCACCACTCCGGTGCGAGAGACAGGCATCAATGATGCAAGATGGCGAATCGTCATGATCTCTAGGAGCTTGGAAAGAGGGTATCTTGTAAATTGGATGTTAGCTAGGATCGGTGGACGGGTTCTGGCTGCATTCATGATTGGGACTAGACCACATACGCTTTCATCACAGCCAGCTCTTCGTCATCCAGCTTTACCAACGGATCGTCCTTGATTTTGTTCCAGTCCTCCTCAAAGTCGAAGCTAACGCTGCTTGTGACGACGACAAGATGAGGCAAGATGCCCGATTGCTGCGCACTTTGGCTCAACTTGGGCAGTAACAGCACCGCCAAGAGGAATGTACTGATCACGTTGACCGTGACGGTTACTAAATGCCCTTCGGCCAGGGCTCGCTGTCCGGCGGCGACCGCTGCGTTCTCGATCAACGCGTCGATACGGTCCAGCTCAGCGACGGCTCTCTGGGCGAACGCCTTGACCGACTCGTAGCTTGCCAGATCGAGCATCCATACTTCGGCGATGTTGGCCTTCCCGGTCGCCGCCTCGATCTCCGCCCTGGCGGACTCTCCTGCCGTGACATTGCGGACGCCCATGATGACTTTGGCCGCTCCAAGCGCTACCAAATATTTCGCGGCTTCAAGGCCCAGGCCCGTATTGGCACCTGTCACAATATAGGTACCGCCCGAGCATGTCTCGACGGTGGCCAGGAGAGGCAAGTTGCGAAGCTGGGTTGGGACGGCGGCGGCCATAGCTCGATGGATGGTTGATATAGGGAGATGTTTATCTGGCAAAGGCTTATTTAATAGTAATCACGATGCAAGTATAAGAGTTGTTGTCTTTTGGCCTTTGATGAAGGAGCAGAGAGGACGACGCCATTGTATATATACATCCCGTTGGAAAAACTCTATTGCCTTCAACGCAAGGCGACGACGGCATACTTGTTACTGGCCGGTGATTAGGAGTAAATCCGAGAGGGACCAGTTCCAAAATCCGGAGTATGGATTCTTTCTGCTAGACACGCACACGGCTCTCCGACCTAAAGATGTATTTCAGTTGGTGATGGGTGATGCAGCCAATGAGAGAGTGATTTCCTAATCCGGACGCTGTGGGGGCCGGCGTGGCGACACTGTGTCGCGCTGGACTAGTGCTGGGACCGCCCTGCCTTGGGTGCCAGCTTGGATCTTGGTCAGCTGATGTTAACCAGGCTCCCTTGCGTAGCATGATATCTGGATATCTTAGGGGTATTAAGAGTATGCATGGCAGTTTACAAGCGGTATTGAACTTCGAGAGCTATATAACACAACCCCAATTCGAGGTAAGTCATTGGTTAATCTAAGTCCCCCTCCAGCACCCAGAAAGACATATTGCCAACCCCCCTTGGTATGACTGGCCGTCGAGAGAAGTATCGAGTCCATCTCAGTTACAACTCAGGGACCGTTCGACCGTGAATGGGACCGACTGTGTTTGCTATCACGTGCACGACGTCTGTCCGAGGATGAATGACTAAGCAGCCGCTTTTGCTTACTTTGTCTGACGGTTAACCGGTTCCCTTAGGTAAGTAGAGACGGGGACGGGGCTTGGATGCAAAGAAAGCAGTTTAAAGTATAATTGTAGCGCTTATATCTCCTGGAGGCTGCTAACCACGGACTTCCAGAGTGAATATTTCTTTGCCATCTTTGCCTGCTTTTCTTGTTTTACGTGACTTGACACCTGCGTGCCGATGTAACTCCGCTAAGGCCGGAAGAACACGTGTGGCGAGTTCTCGCCGCGACGATGAAGAGAACCTGACGTTCGTAAGACAAATGGCCGAACCGCACGAGCTGATCATCCTGGGCACCGGTGAGCTTCGCTTGGGCTGTATATCATCGGCGTCATATTGACCTCGATTAGGCACAAGTGGCTGCATCCCCGTGGTCGGATGCCTCACGGCCGATCCTCCCACCTGCAAAACCTGCACGTCGCCGCTCCCGGAGAACACGCGCTACAACACCAGCTGCATGTTCCGCATCAACGACAAGAACCTTCTCGTGGACTGCGGCAAGACCTTCTACCCGACGGCGCTGCGTTGGTTCCCGCCGCACAAGCTCCGCCGCATCGATGCCTTGCTGATTACCCACGCCCACGCCGATGCCTACTTCGGCCTCGATGACCTGCGCAGCTGGACTATGCGCGCCTTCGTGCAGGAGTACATCGATGTCTACTGCACCGAGCGGACCCTCGCCGAGATCACGAGGACCTTCCCGTACCTCGTCCTCAGTGGCTTGGCGACCGGCGGGGGAGATCTGCCCGAGTTCCGCTGGCACACGTTCAAGGAGACGGAAAAATTCACCATTGAATCGTGTGACGGCGTGGAAGTCACCCCGCTGCTGGTTGAGCATGGCAAGTTCTTCTCCACGGGCGAGCCGTTCATGAACCTCGGGTACCGCGTCGGGGGCTTTTCCTACATCTCGGACTGCTCGGCCATTCCCGAGAGCACCACCGCTCTGATGAAAGGGAGCGACGTGATTGTGATTGATGGGCTGAAGTGGGAGCCGCACACGAGCCATTTCGGCATCCCGCAGGCCCGGGAATACTGCCGAGATGCGTTTGAGGCGTCCGAGAGGCCCAAGAAGGTCTGGCTGACGGGGTTTAGCCATCAAGTGGAGCATGAGCATGCGACGGCAGAGTGCGAGAAATGGGGGAGCGGAGAGGGCAATGGACTGTGGGTTCGACCCGCGTGGGATGGCTTACGCATGGGCAAAGATGGAAGCGTGATAAAGTCATAGATTTCTCAAAGAACAGATAGGTAGATAAAAACATAGAATATTTATAGAGGAAAAGGAGAATAGCACTAAAGTAAAACAACGTGCCCAGAAACGTTTACGAGGGCCGTATTGATCAGACTGGATTTTGTGCTTTAAGATGCTGTTTTAATATCTTGTGGATGGTTTGATAATGCCGATAGACTTGACAATAAAGTTTCATCGGAATCTTAACGCTAAGATTCTTGACATTGCCACAATTTCGAGATGAGATTCTGGTAACCATGGGTCTGATATCGAAACTAAAAGGGATGAAAGAGCGCACTGACATTCATGGGACTGAATTCTTCCCAGATGCATCTTATGTGGGTTAATCATTACCTAGATTACGTATTGATGAAAAAGCTTTTAATACCATATGAATAGGCTAATGATCATTTGAACGGATAAGTGTTCTCTCTATATGTCTCTACCCGGATCATGGCTTTCGACCGTACACAACAAACATGGGAGCATATAGGTGAATACTCTGCTCTCCATCCTTATTGATATCATTCCTCACATCAACCAGAAGCAATTCGATCTCGGCGGCCGTCATACCTAACCCCTTAGTCAAAACCACCATGCTCAGTGCCCCCAGGCCGGAAAGAATATTCTCCCTACCCCAAGTACCCAATATCTTGTTTTTCTTGCCTTTGGCCCAGGTACCTAGTGGACAGTTGAATCTGCGCTCCACCACGTCGACAAAGCCCAGCTCCTCTAGATAGCCCTTATACCTAGGCACTCGATTCCAATCTTTTCCCAAAGCCTTGGATCCATCCATCAAGAGCTTCATCCAATGCTGGAAAGCGCTTCCATTCCACCGATCATCAGCTCCGAGGAAAGGGAATGAGACGTCTTGCAACTCAATGTATCCGCCTGAACGGAGCGAGTCAAATGCTGAACCAAATACTTTCAGATGAGATTGAAAGCAAGTGACTAGCATTCGCCCGTGGATGTAGTCAAACTTCTCGGCGAAGTTCCATGTATCTTCAGCATCCTCGACCTCGAAATGGCAGTTGGCAGGAACATGCTCGGGCTGGATGGGGGAGAGGTCTGTGCCCACGACAACTACATCGGGAAATTGGGCCGCAAATTCTGTAGCCCATATGCCGGTTCCAGTTGCAAAATCAAGGACGTTATGCAAGCCAACATTCAGGTTCTCGATTGGTGCTAAATAATGTGATTCAAAGGCTAGACAACACAGGTGATGCTGAAGGTCAAGTCTGTTTTTCTCAACCTATAGACCTCACTTGTGAGTAAGATGAAGTAGGGTTTTCAAATGAGGGAGCTCACTAACTTCATCGTTAGGTAAGTGGTATTTTCCCTCCTTGAATCGGTGATACGTTCGTGCATTTTGTTCTAGACCATCACAATGCCTGCTCTGTGCTGAGATGGTCAAGACATCGTCACTTGTTTCAATTGCAGAATCGCTATCGCTGTTGTTTGTTTCGCTCAGATCGAAATCTACCTCTAGGTCTGTTGCAGATAACGATGTAAAGCACATGGGCAGAGGGTGTTCTTTGATCTCTTTGTCGCCAGAAATAGGGTGCTGAATCCGATCTGGCGGAGTAAGTGCTGGCTTATTGTCTTCCGAGGAGGCAAAGGCCATATCTGCTCTTATAAATTCTTTGGACACTTGAACACAGTGGCAGGTAGTGCAGAAGAAATGAATTGTGATCTACCTTTCAACTCCTACTTTGTACCTACACCACGGATGCACTATTGATGGGATAGTTGACCCGTTAGGAAGGTGGTTACCGATAGCATTTTCCCTCGCCGCCTTGCACGTGCCTCGGATATTCTACTTCTTGTGACTGGTGATGGGAAAGAGTAACTCGCGTTTATAGTGAAATAAATTAAGTGTGAAATGAAATATGCTGTAATCTTGAATAAGATTTTGATAATTATTGATAACTAAAAGTGTTATTGGGTATATAAGCCACCCAAGCTGTTACTTTGAACGGTTTCTACCGCATTTACAACCTAAGGTAAGAAGTAAAATGTCAACTCATGCTGAGGATTCTTAGAACTTGCCACATATCTGTCATTTAATATGGCCGCGAGAGCCGTCAAAAGGTGCAGGTTATTTGGAGTAATATTACATCTTCCTGGTTACCATTTGTGTACACTATTCATGATTCTAGAGTTAAGATTTAATCAACTAAGCACAAGAGGAACGGTACTACTTCCATAAAAACGTCAAATGGCGTCTTCTGACATGACTTTAGTTATGAGTTAGTTTGAATAAATGTACTGCACCACATTTCTGAATCCCATCAGCCTCTAACTAGTATGACTTGCTAGAGAAAGTGAGTTGCAGTCTATATTCAATCGGAGTTGGTTGTCACGCCTTTCAGTACAAGCAATCTTCCTCCCTCAACCCGCACCACCTTTCCATCCATGAATGAGCCGGCTTTGCTCGCCAGCCATAAAGCAGTGCCCACAATGTCTCCTTCGTCACCAGCACGGCCTGCCGGCGTTGCTTTGGCTAGATGGAAATTTGACTCTGGGTCAGTTGGGTCCGTCATTGCCGACGGAAATATTCCTGGTGATATCGCATTTACACGGACTATCGCTGCGAGTTAGATAATACTTTGCTAGAACGATGAATACGGGCAGCAACTGACTATAGAAATCTGAAAACTCCATGGCCATGATCCTGACCATGTGATCAATGGAAGCCTTGGTAAGCTGGTAGGCTGGGACAAATTGATGATTGTGCACGCTGGCCGGGCTGCTAAACAGTATAACGCAACCTCTTCCATCACCTTTGGCAGCCGCCTTCCCAAGCAGAGTCAGAAGTCCGGCGGTTAGAAAGTATGGTGCGAAGACATTTACGCGGAAGGCGCTTTCTAACTCAGAATATGAAAGAGACCCGGTCGCATTCTCGAGAGATTGCAGATCCTGCCCATGTGTATAGGGTATCTTGTTCATGTAGCGGACTGCAGCACACTGTATGAGGACATCTAGCGAGCTTATAGTGGTCTTAACCTGGTTGATGACGGATTGCACGCCTATTTCAGAGCCAAGGTCACCGCATATTCTGTTGTTAGAAATGTTACCACCGTAACTTTATAGCCATGACATCTAGGTGGAATAAAGACTAACGTAATGATATTTGTGGGAGGCTTTCCCAGACTACGAGTGATTTCCCACAACTCGGTTTTGGTCACTGCAAGACCTTTTTCGTCGATATCTATGAGGATTGTGTTTGCGCCATTGGCGGTGAATCCTTTTGCAAGCATTCTGCCTAAGCCAGAACCTACAGTTGTTAGCCCTACTAATTCACGAGTCGACCTTGTACCCCATCTAGTAAAAGCAGGCTACAATTTGTCTTTTGGCTGGTTACTTACTAGCGCCAGTGATAGCTACATTGCGATCTGCCACGTCAAACAGAAGATTAGATAAAAGATGCGACATTTCGACGGTTGTTCAACGATACAAAGTAGAGCCTTTGTGGTCCTTTATCAAATAATGTGGTCGTCCCATAAAGAGAGTTCCACGAAATTGATAAGGTCGCTCTTTCCCGCGTATTTGCGCGAGTGGGACTCGCCTTTCCGATCCTTAGGCAATCCACCACCACTTTCCGTGCTTTTTCTAATCAGCAAAGAAGATGGTAGCAAATGATATTATGCCAGTTTTTTCGTAATTCTACAAACTTTTGGCCAAAATACTTAGCGCCATCGCCATAGTTCTTGGCCCTATTCCCTGCTGTAATTGTACTGAAATATGAGGTAACTCGACCCAAAATGTATTCAGATGAGAAATTACTTCGTTGAGTTCTAGGTAGATCGGTCTCTCCCTTTAGTCACCTAAGACTTGCACGTCTCTGAGGTCGTAAAACACAACAACGCTCTATCAATTTATATCTAAATAGACTATTAACCTTAACCCAGTTTTGAGTCTAATAATATTCATTTTGCTTAGAATGAACCATGGCCGGAATGTCTCCTAAATCATTCCTAATGGCTTTCCATCCTGCTTCCAAATCTTCGCATCCTTCATGACGAATCCAACCTTTCTCAAAGCGCCAGCAGAAATAACTGGATCTTCATCAACTGCAATTAAGTCTGCTTGAAGCCCTTCTTCAAGCCAGCCAAATCTTATACCGCATAAGTCCCCGCCACAGGCATCCCAACCGCCAACGGTGCAAGCCTCCAAGACATCAACAACTGGGATACCAGCTTCTATCATAAGCTCTAATTCTCGCACATTATCTCCATGCGAGAAAGTCCCAGTATCACCACCACATGCAAGCCTAACTCCAAGCTCATATGCTCTTTTAACCTGCTTCAATATTGTCGGAAATCTTGCCTTGTGTAGCTTCTCCGCAATCGCGAGAGTCGGCACGAGCACGACATTTTTCTTTACCATTGCACGAAACATATCATCTGTGGCAAAGTACACATGCTCGATTGTGTGAACACCCGCCTCAATTGCAGCCAGTGCCCCCTCTAGTGTGCAACAATGAGCCGCCACAGGGCACCTTGCCAGAGCTGCTTCGGAGACAATCATTTTCATCTCCTCGTCAGAGAACACCATGTAATCTGGATTTGGCTCTCGAGGCGGGTGTAGAACACTTGGGATATACGGATGTTGCTGAGCAGGTGGGGAACGCATGATTCGCCGACGATAGTCGGCAAAGAACTTGATGATATCGGCTCCGGCAGCAATACGACGGCGTACCGCACGGCGGATTTCGTCGATTCCGTCAACGGCTTCTCCTCCGGCAGGTAGACAGTGGCCCCCGTTGGAATTCTCGGTGCGTGGTTCATATGATCCCGTGCTAGCGAGGACCCGAGTTGCAACGAACAGTCGCGGCCCGGGAGTGAGTCCACGGGCAATCGCATCGCGCATGTTGGCATCCGCTTCTTGCATACCTTCCGAGCCAAGATCTCTATATAAAATCAATAGATGTTCGAATACATGCTCAGTCACTCTACCTGTATGTCGTATAACCAGCTAAGAGAGCAGTCCTACAGTGATTCACTGCCCGAACCACCCTCTCAGCCATGCTCTCATCTCTTTTCTGCTGCAATGCTGGAGTTTCACTGCCATGAATTAGCACAGAACAGATTATTTACAGTTTCGAAAGAATATTTTACTCATATGAGTGTAGAAAGATGTGAGTATGCGCGTCAACGAAACCAGGCATCAAAAATTTGCCTCTCAGGTCGACGTCCCCGTCCATCATAATCTTGGACAGAGGCTCATTTTCCTCATCTCGCACAAAAACTCGAACTATGAGACCAGTGGTGGAATCCACCGTGATTGACACATTCTCCACAAATTTCTTAAGCTTGGGATCAAAAGCGGAAGACGTATGAATAGTGTATTGTGACATGGCCGCGCCGGTTACTAAGAAGTCAGGTGAAAAGATGCGAAGAACAATCAAGAATACTTCTTATGTCCCTGTCAGTTTATGTAGTACGGGAATTGATCTTCCTGTTTTAGCAAGATATAAGGATACATTATGTGAAGGTGATGTTCGCAAGTGGGATATCAGGAGTTCCCCGCGTTTTGAGATGATAAGTGCGGGAACGAGCGAAAATTCAAAAATAGCACGTGAAGTTATATTTCAGGATCAGTGAGAAGTTATGAGATTATGAACTAATACAACGAACTGGGAATAAAATGGCAGATAACTTCCTTCTGAAGCTATCAGTCTAAGCAAGCAGCAAAATGATCAAACCATACCAATAGAACGAAAAGTCAGTGAATAGAATGGCAAACCAATCCTGCGGGTACAGCACGAACTATATCCCGGCCTATCCATTAAGTTTCGATATGCACTGTATTTGGTAGTTTATTCATATATATACTTCAAAAACCCAAGGGCGCCCTTGTAGCTTAGCTTAGACCTGTTGAGCAAGACATAGTGATGCATCTAAAGTGGTCGCTATTCTTTTGGCTACAGATTATTTATAGCGGAACATTGCATTTCACAACTCACAGTACAAAATATCGAATATGCCCACTTTACCTTGCTCGAGATGGTGGCTGAAATCATCATCTCACATTCCCTATCTTTCTCTGTGATTTCAGAAGCCGTTTAGTATTTATACTTGAAGTATATGTTTTCGAAATCGGTCATGTCAGCCTCGGCGTTCAGGTAGCCCTGGCGAACGTGCTCTTCAGCGGTCGCCCCGAGTTGTGCAATAAAGCGTTCTCGACGCTTGTTCTGCCACATATCTGCAAAGGTACATTAGAGGGGCCCGAAAGACGATTTTGGTCGCTTACAATATGTGCGCCATAAACCCATCAACACGAATTCCACCCCGAACATAATAGCGCAGACGGTCAAGCCTGGAATGTACCGAGGTGCATCTTTGGCTTGGAAGACTTGCGCACCGACGGCATTCCCGGTGCAGTAAGCAACAAAAAGCACCGTGGCGGTAATGGACTTCTTCGTACGACCAGCGACGTTGGATGGAAGCATTGTCCAGATCACTGCAAGATGTGAGAAACAACCATGTCGCTAGACCAGTCTGACTTACGCAGTCCTGGCAAGTCTCCCGTCACTGTCATTAGATACATCCCCCATCGCAACCACAGGTGGCCATCTTTTGGGAGCAGAGCAAGTGTAAGCATACCAGCAAATGCAGGAATAAGCGATATCATCATGAAAAAGACTGGGAGGCATTAGTAGGCGCATGAGTGGTATTATGGACACCTACATCGCGTATTTGGTTTCTTGAGTGTGATATATCCGACAGTTAAGAACCAGACAATAGACACGGCGCGTTGGGGGATTGTACCCTTCAACAGAGTATCCAGCGAGGAGAATCCAAAAGAACTGTACACCAAATTTCCAAAAGTGGTTGTTCCTCCGTTCGGTAAAGCATTGGCAACAGTAACAAAGAAGAAAAAGTACGTTTGGGGATCCTTGAAAGTTGTAGTCACTTGTTCCCACCTCCACGGTCGTTTGACGTGGTCAGTGCCGGTTTGGTTGTCCATCACACGAGCAAGGGCTGCCTTTTTCTCTCGAGGGGTAAGCCAACGGACTTCATCGGGCGTCCCCAGAACAAAGAAGACCATGACACCAAGTACCATGGTAAGTACGCCAAGGAAGATTGAAACCCCTTTCCAAGGAGCGAGACCTCCAGGTTGCTTCTCCGCACGGAGGCCAATGCCGTAATTGATCAGTCCGGTTAGAATGGCCATTCCTGCGTTGGATGTTCCCCAAATGATAGATCTCATTGCATGCTCGTGAGACTTGTACCAAGCTCCCGTGATGAGAAGAAAGGTTGGCGAGATGGTGCACTCTGCTACTCCTTGCAGTGCTCGCAGTACCATCAGTCCGGCAAAGTTCTTTGCAAATGCAATACACAAGACAATGACGCCTGTTCATGAATCAGCAAGAAGTGATTGACGTTCATGTGTTGCTTACCCCAGATCAACATGCAAATACCCAGGACGCGGCCCAGCTTAAAGCGCTGCATGAGTGCATTTGCTGGGCCTTCACTTACAAGGTAGCTAATATAGAAAATGGTTGTAAGCCCTGTGATCGTGGTGATACAGGTCAGCAAATAGCCAATCTCACGTTCATTTGTATCAAACTTACACGAGAATTGTTGACCCACAAGTCCTGTATCTTGCCTCATCCCAAATACAGCCTGAATGCTAACTGCTGTTTTATCGGCCTGCTGAGTTCCATAGCAGAGCTGATTGACTACAATCAGTTTTTGTACTTAAACGTGACAGCCATCAAAGTGTCAAAACTCACCCACATAAGAGGAAGTAGCCAGAGGTCAATCTTCCAGAGCAGCTTGCGATAGCTCGCAGTATCATACTCGTTTCCGACTGCTAATGTCTCGTCGATATTCTCCTGGATTTCATTGTCCTGTTTGATAGAGACAATACTACCTAATTGTGGCTCCAGCTTGACACCCGGCTCCACATCCATTTCGATATCCTTTTCAGTCGGTGAAATATTTGCCATTCTGAAATCCGAAAGTAGTTCACAAGCACTCAAGTTTATATTTCAATTGTATTATGAGAGCGCATAGAAACACTAAATAAGGGATTTTCCTCTGGGTACCTGTACATACCATCACCCCATTCTACCCCGATAAGCTCGCTCTGGCAATTTATATGGCATGCGTTTGATAAAGAATGGAACCCAAACAGAGCTCGAAACGATTGACTCCAACTGATAAGACCCAATCAGCTGATTCCGGATCTGATCCGTTCGCCGCGCAGTCCAATACAAGCAGCAGCAGCGAAGCTAGAAATAGGCATTTAAGAAGCCAACAGAAGCCTCTTGACGGATTTCATGGATCATTCGTACCTCTGAATGTCACACCTCTAACTCTTTCTTGGCTTACAAATTTTTGGAAGTGACAAATTTCTGCTGAATTCCGCAAGCTACATTCCAGTCCAGAGATGATCAGCTTATCAGGACTGCTTCCGTATTTGGTATCTTCACAATTCTTCTTATCCGGTTCCCTGCAAGAGAGAAGCGCGTGTAGATAGACCCCTACTTTTCAATGCCGGTGGCTGGCATAGCCTTAAAGATGGGATGGAGACATGAAAGGTGGGGTATCTTGTGGTGTATCAAACCCCGGCAGATCAATTCTTAAATAAATAAACACCTTTTATCATTATAACTAAACCATTTAATAATTTTCAGTTAAGCCTTAAGTGCTTAGAAAAAGACCTTTGATACTAGTTTTATAACCTAATGTAATAGTAAAGAGTACTTTAGATTAACTAATTGTATGATAACTTATTAGAGCCCTTTAGTTACTTATACACAACATTAAGTCTGTGATATTAGCTACTATTAGATGTTCCTTATAACCAAAACCAAGATGTTATCGTCCTTAATTTAGATTTTGGCTCGTCGATCATAATGATACTTTCCCTGCTCTCGTTGCTGCCGTGTCCAACACTTTCTGACCCACTTTGTACCCCCTTTTCTATCAATAGAAGCCGTAGTTGACTCGCTTCTTCTGGTAAGACTTCAGAGAAATACTTCGTAACAACCATCCAGGGTAAAAGTCTCGGGTGGCCCGGTAATCTGGGATGCCTCTCACTAAGCGTGTTGGGATCAGCTCCGTGCCTAAGGAAGCTGTCAAAGACTTGGGCCCAAGCTTCGGCTTTTTGCTTCCACTCAAAGCTTACTAGACCAGCACTCCTTCCACTACTATCACCACAAGACACTAAATGAGATGCAGCAGCGACTAGAACAGCCTCCCACGGCGTCACCCCAGTATAAGAGAAATTGGGATCCGCGCCACCTGCTAGGGCTTGTTTGATTATTGTAGGATCAATGGCTCTGTTGTTACCGTTCGAACTGCTCCCAGCTACATAGGGGATTGCTTGCGTTAGCAAGTGCTGGTTGACATCTTGGTCAACAATGATCCCGGATTGGTACTTCATGCTAACATAGTGCGAGAGCCCGATGTGATGGGCAATTGTATAGAACGTACTTGCTTGCCGCAGCGGCTTGACGCCCGGAATTTCTATACCGTATGACCAGTGGTGAAGAACACCCGATTCTGGGACTGCAAAAGAGTAGCGTAACGAATCCTCTTGCGAACCTTCGAGCTTACCCATAATTCGTTTCTGGTGAATCAAGGATGTATTTTTTGTAAAAATGCTCTCATTATAGAAGCCAGAGACTGCATCCTCAAAAATATCATCTTCCGACTCGGAGTCGTAAGACCGTGAAATGAAAGCCGGGCCGTTTCTCCAATTCCCGACGCGCCATTGATATGAGGCTGCAAAGTCCAGTTGATCTAATAATTTTGGAAACCCACAGTTGAGGTCTCCTTCTGCCTCCTTAGCATATTCAAGAGCGTTGACAATAATGCTCACATCGAGCGGAAGTGCGTTGGATACTTGCGAGCATTTAAGTCTCAGAATGCATGATTTCAACATTGCGAGATTGGGACTGAACCCAGTTCCGGCAGTGCGAGAGAGAAGCTGGCCCCACACGGTTTCTTTCTTGAACCAGTCAGAGACGGTCCGGTGCATGAACATAACCTTTGCATTAATACAAGGATCAATGGACGAGTCGTTTGATTCTAGTAGGCCAGCGCACACACTCTTGAGTCGAGCATCCATTGTTTTGCACCTCATTGAAACCTCTTCTTCAGTAAGAGGTCGAATAGAAGCATTCTCGGCCAGATTCTCATCTTCCTCATCCGCCCAGGACAAGGTAAGTAAGGTTACTCTGTCTGGTGAGCCTTTCTGGGCAACTCGCATAATCTGGAATATTTGGGACGCTTGCTCGTCGTAGAAAGGGTCTGTGTGCTTCAGCATGTGTGCATACAAGGCTTCAAGATCGGCTGGAAGGTGTCGGACTCTCTTATGAAGATCAGAGATGCGGTTGTGATCTCGTAGGCCGTGAAGCAACGACTTTACCACAAGTTTCACCCACAAGAACACCCCACTAGCTTTTCCCACAATCTCATCGACCAAACCTGATACAGCTGCTGCGTGCTGCGCAGAAAGTACTAACATGTACTTATTGCTGTATAGCCGGTCCTTGACGTAATGACTAATATCTCCGTGTGTCAGATTCTGCAACTTCAGGGAGGGCAAACCGGCGAAAGCCCTTTCGAATGCCATCAGCGGCCGGCTAGACAGGCAAATCTTAAGGTTGGGTGAGTTGGAGAACTCTTCAAGGAGACTAAGAATATCGTCATAGTCGTCTCCGTATTCGTCCAGACCGTCAATAAACAAGCTTAGCTTGACTTCATTCTGCAGGGTTTTCAGCACTTTTCGAAAAGCGCGTAGCAGCTGGGCTACGGTCCAGGGCTTTGGCTCCGGAGGCAGTAGTGGTGAATCCAGCGGGAGCTTACGGGAGATGAGTCCTGTCGCTCGGGCAGACCAGATCTCCCAGACTTCGGGCATGATTTCTGAAAGGAGAACGCGATGACGGTTTAAGATCTCGAACAACAGTGATCTCAACAAGCCACGCTGGGATTTCTGCTCTTCGTCCCCACTGTTCCAGAAAAAGAAGCCACACATTTCTACTGACATAGAACCGGCCCATTTCTGAAGCTCGTCTTTGGTCCTTTCACTTTCGTAGATATACCTCATCAAAGTTGACTTTCCGGACCCAGCTTTGCCATTAATCCAATACACCCCATCTTCCTGACGTAACCAGTCAACAAAACTACTCCATTGCGCCTTGGAAATTTCCGAAGGCTGATATATCCATTCAAATGTCTGGTGGTAGGCGATCTCCACACTCTCTTGTCGATCCGTCAGGGTTGCGAATGACAGGCTTCCTAAAAGACTGTTCTCAATCATTAATAGCCGTAGCTCTTCTTCGACTTGATATTCTATTGCGTCCTTTTTAACAGTGTGGTCGTCGGAAACCCCTTTACTGGAGTGAAACGTGCCAACACGATCTAACTCGCCCTTGAAAAAGTTTTCCATCTTGTTGGCGTCATCTAATTCTTTCCTCTCTAGAACGGCTTGGATCTCGAGAAGCTTTTGGACTTGGAGCCGTAGCTGATTAGCAAGGTCATCTCGACCATTCATGAAAGTGTCCAGAATCAGCTTGGTGGAATGAGAGAGTTGACGGGACGTCTGCGATTGCTGAACAGCAAGATCCTTGAGACTGCCACTGTAATTGCATTAATTAGCTCTCCCAGTCCGCCCGAAGCGTACGGCGACAAATGCGTACCGGAACGACACCAACGTACGAAACTCGATTTCACTTCTAAATTCCCGGAGGGTCGTGGCTAGAGCATCAATCTCCTTCTTATCCCACGAAGCCTCCAGCGCCTTTCGGAAGCTGTCCCACTTTCGAAACTGCAGGAATTTGGGTCTTTCAGATGCCTCCGAGCTATCAGCTAGAACTACAGTCCGGAAACGACGGCTCCGTGTATTGGTGGCTCGCAGTTTAGAGAAGGTAGATGGTGGGTTGCTCTCTTCTTCGGGTGGTTTCTCCTCGCCCTCCCCTTCTTTTCCTTCGTTTCCCTTACTTTCGATAGGCTTGACCTTCAGGTTACTGAGGCGCTTTATCAACTCCTCTGCGATCTCCACGCATCTCGCGCAGAGTACATCTAGAGCCTCGTCGTCCTCTGAGGCTGGATTGGCGTCGGACCCGACGGTGCCCAACCTTCGGTTCTGTGGCAGTTTTCTCCTCAGGCCGAGAGTCAGATTTGAGAGATCATGTGTAATTATCTCCACATCCACATTCTCAGTCAAGACGCCCCGAGCAGACTTGTACAACTTTCGAGTGTTGGAAAGCAATTTGCTGCCGAAGTCCACGAATTGAATGACGCTACTTGCGACGGAGAGGGCTGTAAGGGCATCCATATTAGGGATGGATGATAATGAATCGTGTCAATCTTAAAAGACAAGCTACCACGAAGGAACGTTACTATTTCATGGACAGGACTGTTGGGGCTTCTGGGATGGGGGGTTGAGAGGCTACGATTGCACTTATCACGAGCGGCCTCACAACTTCGATAAAGGTATTATTGCCAGTCATCAGCACCGTTTGCTGCCTAAGGCATAATAGTGCGGGGTGTTTCCTATCAGAGTGGATTGCTGGTCAACACAGGGTGGCTTACTCATGTGCGGTCTATTTTACACATGGAGTGTTGGAAGAGATTGACGCGGCATCCAACCTGGAGGCCTCATAGCAAGAAACCATCAGAACAGACGTTGGAAAGATAGGTCCATAAATTAAAGCTGCCAACGAATATCACAAAGTACAATGTATTTGAAAACCCACGATTCTCCAAACTTGCTGGCCCCCGGTCTGTGAATCGAAGAATTCGCTTACCTCACCTGCTCCAGGCGACTGGGTGCTGCGACCTGTCAGAATACAGCAGCTGATGTCAAACGTATTCGAAATAGCAAGGAGAGTAACTTGTCAGCAATCACATTAATGTGAGTGAAAGCATCAACTAAAGACGAAAGCCTTAAATATAATCCTTCCGCTGCCAATAATGGACACCGCTGAAGCTGCCAAAATGCAAAGGACGACGCCTTGAAACTCGACTCTGTCGACTCACACCATCATGCAAGATCCGGTATCAGATAGAAAAGCCGGAATTGGAAATGTGACTACTTCGGTTACTCTTCGACAGCTGCGTGGTCTTAGTCCCCATCATGCATCGCAGCTATGAATTTAATGGGGGAAAAAAGGAAAGCAACTTATGGGGATCTATAATATCCGTCTACGATAAGGATCAAGAGTTATACCATATCTACTTTGAAATCTCAGGATTGGCTTCGATTCTTGGAGAGTATACTTGTTTGTTTATACCTTTCCCTCGGCTCCTTTCTGCCATTGGGTGTCTTTAGACCACGCACGTCCAGCAAATACGTCCTTGAATAATGCATACCTCTTTGTATCCAGTAATCTTTCCAATCAACTTAACCTTGATGTGAAGAAAAGCTTGTTTCCGGTAGGTATGAATGAATTAAAGTCGCTTTTTGGGCTGACTTGAAATGTGATCCGGGGCCAATCATGAATATGTGCACGTCTAAGCAACGTAAGGACGCCCGATCCATTTATCGAAGCAGATTACATAAATATCACAAAATACTCAGGGCAAGTTTGTTAGAGGCATGACATGGAGACAGATCACATATCGCCATCCACGATGCAACCAAGAGCTAAGCGAACACCAATTCTAGATCAAAAAATTGTACGAAATTGAAGACAAGATATCCGTCTAGATGCGATCGAATCAACCATTTCTAACCGCGTTACTTCTTCAACCGTTCCATTCGTTCCTGGGTGATCTGGTAGACGTCCGGCAGTTGAGTTTCTGCCCAAGATTTCCCATTCATCAGCTTGACCAACCCTGGTGCTGCGGTAAAGATACGGGCCATGCCACTATGATGCAAAGTTTCATTGTTAGTCATGCATGCTTGGTGGGTGAAAAGAGTCTCGGAAAACGTACTGTCCTGAATGTCCAGCACAAACCCATTGGCCAGGGAGGCCGGGCAACGGTCCTACAAACGGCACACCATCTGCGCTCTACTTTCCACGTCAGCACCTTCTTTGAAGCGCATTAGCGGTAGGATAACTTGCCTGTGCAATGATACCGCTCCAACTAAAGTCGTAGCGCTCGCCGGCGTCCTTCCAGCCAGGAAACTGGGATCCAGCAAACTCCTTGACGGCCTCCGTCACGGACTCAAAGCCGAGCATGCTATCGTCCACGCACCGCTCCGGGTGCGCTTCTAACCACTGGAGAAACTTCTGCTGGCCGGGGTTCGCGCCGCCGAACATGACCATGCCGTCGGAGGACGACCGCGGGTTGATGCTGAACAGGACCCCGTGGGACAGGAGCACGCCGTAGGAGTTCTGCAGGCGCTTTGAGTCCGCGAACGTCACGGGCGGGACGACCTTGTTGCACATGTGGGGTGTTGGGCGGACCAGACCTCGGAGAGATGGCTCCAGTGCCGAGCTGTATGCGTTGGTCGCGTGGACGACTTGAGAGCACTCGATCTCGCCGCGCTCGCTTACCACGACCCATTTCTCGGGGCTGTGCGCTGACCGGCGGACCTGCGTGACTTTGGTGCGCGTTTGCAGATTGACGCCCTTCGTCAGGTTCGCGCGCATAATGTGTGCCGTGAGCTTCCAGGGCTGCAGAGTTGATGCCGGCCAGCCGTAGCATGCCTTGGCGTCTTTGATGCGGGAGACCTGCATGGATGTCAGCGGGAATGGATGAGTTAGGTGAGACGTGGGGAGACCTTGGCTGCTTCGGCGGGCTCTGGAGTGACCTCGATATGATCAGTCTTGCCGCCAGCTGCTTTGAAGCGATCGTAAACATCCTTGGCAATCTCCGCGGCTTCGGGCGTCACGGGGACGTCCAACGTGTTGCCAACCCAGAGGTCGCAATCGACGTCGTTTTCGCGGACATACTGTACCAGGTCCGACCAGGTCTGACCCTCGTTTTGCAGAATCTGTAAGGGCATGTCAGAGATATCGAGCCGCGGCGGACTGGCTGGGAACTGGTACCTTGAGCGCCTGCTCGGTGCCAAAGGCGGTTTCGTAGCGTTTGAACCCGCGAAATTGATCTGGCTTGCAGTGCCCAGCATTGCGGCCGGTGGCTCCCGAGCAAAACTCGCGGGCCTCGAGCACCACTATGCTTTTCTCTGGCCAGGTGGTAAGGCAGTGACGGGCCACGGATGTCCCTGTAATCTGTTTGGTATGAGCTCGTGGCCAACCACACAACACTTTCGCGGCTTTTGATGGTGTACTTACGCCCGAGCCTATGATGACAATGTCTGCGGAGGGAGGCACCTCCGGTGTCGTACGGTGGTTCAGCAGAGGGTCACCTTGCACGCCCTGCAGCCAGTACGACAGCGAGTAGCCATCCGGCTTGGGAAAGCCATATCGTTCCTGGGGGATAGCCGTTGACGAGGCTGGGATGGGCGGTTGTTCTTCCATAGCGACAAGATTACCAACAATGTGTTGCTACACTAGCAGAGAATGGCTATATGGTCCGATGAAAAGACAAAGCAGAGACACTTCCAGAGCGGGAGGCCAACTACCTTACAGTTAGCATCTGGGTCATATCCGCAAATGGAGGGGAAAGACTAAGTGCTATTACCATCAAGCGCACGATCTATTTCCAATACACAGCAAAAGGTGGTCACCGACACGATCTTGCATTTGCTGGTGCAATTCTATGTAAGGTATACAACAAGGTGATCGAACGATGTGTTTGAACAATCTCAAAGCTTTCAAGTACAGTGGGGGGAGGGCATACACGTGACGGCTCGGGCTGCCGTGCCGAATAAACTCCCAGCTCCTCGCTAAAGTTGTAATTCGATTCTCGCCAGGGGTAAATATTTTTCAAGTGGTTATGATTTGGTGTTCTACGAGTTAGCATCCCAGTCGGTCGGTGCCGTAGGGTTACTGAGTGATACTTACGTTGGTGGAGAGGTGCAGTAGAGTGGGAGGGCTGGGGCCGGGAGAGAGTGGCGGTTGACAAGCTGCGATCGAGTTGAAGAGGAGTGCCCACCTTAGCGACGACGTTCGCAATACGTGCCTTATCGTGAGCCCATGTCACGGATTCTGCTGGTAAGCCCACCTTCGAATATGTGGGATCGAACTCAATACCTTTATAACCATTCTCTGACGGTTCGGACTTTATGTCTTTGCCAGCAGTACTGCTGTAACATACTTCACCTACTCACATGAGGTTATGAATTTGCCTCCGGTGTAGATATTCCTCACATATACGAAGGTCTTGCCAAGGCAGATTCCATCAAGTTTGTAGATTCACATGGTGGATTTCTACTCTATGGACATTACATACTTACCTAGTCTATTCTCGTCTCCGATATCCAGGTCTTTTTTCGTAGTTAAACCACATCCCCTCCCGAGCCCCTCAATTCTTTGCTTCCAAACTCTGCACATGGTTATCCCAAACCTGCTCGATGTCATTGAGATATATCCAAGCGAGTCCCTGACCGTCAAACGTCCTTCAATCTCGCCTTCGCTCGAGTTTCTGCAGCGAGACGAGAGGATGGGTCAAGTGTATCACACCCTGGGGCACCTGCGCCACTAGTGACGACTGAAGCCGCGTTCTTCTCACGCGCCGAGACAAGTATTGGGACGGGAGGGGAGACTTGGGGGCGGTCGTGAGCACATCACCCAAGAGATCATCACTGCAGAGACATCTTTAAAATCGGACTAGCTAGGCTTGATGAAAGATACAAAAAGGGCATACCGGTGCAGCGTGCCCTGGGCCAAGTGACCGCGGACGCCATCAGCCACCCAGCAGCTCGAGGATCTTCTAGCCGTTGAAGCCGATGTGGATGCCGGCGCCAATATCGCGGAGCTCCCGCACCTGCTCGTACAGACGGACCTGCACGTTCGGCCGGCGGGACAGGGCAATGGCGGTGCCGAGCCCACCGGGCCACCGCCAACGATAGCAACGTTTATATT
Source organism: Coleophoma crateriformis (assembly GCA_003369635.1). Lineage (NCBI taxonomy): Eukaryota > Fungi > Ascomycota > Leotiomycetes > Helotiales > Dermateaceae > Coleophoma > Coleophoma crateriformis. The sequence continues at coordinate 983,105 of PDLN01000019.1, read as the reverse complement.
GGGTGGGTCCGCGGACGGCATCTTGAGGAGTTGGGGAGAGGAGAGGACGACTGCCAGATCCCACTAGGCCAGTCGCACTACTTATGTCCATCTCGAACATGGGATTGGGGTGGGATGGGGATAATGTGCTTAGGCGATATATTGTCGTGCTTTGCTTTAAGCGACGGGTGGTGGTGGCGTGGAGAGTCACCATTGCAATGAAGGTATTGTGAAAAGTCGACCGGCAACACACACTTGTGTATATTGGTATTGAAGCTGGAGCTGGGAATGGGCGCTGGGAAATGGGCACTGGCACCATGGAGAAATTGGAGCTGTTTCACTCAGGATGAAAGGACACCAGACCCGGAGCATTGAGAGAAATGGGAATCAAAACAAAATGACGGGGAAGCAGAAAGCCACTCACTGCATCACACCGTATGCCTGGGGCTATTATGAATCTGCGTTTTATTTTCCATGTAAAGATATTAGACCTTATGAGGTTCGAGGATCCATGAGTGCAGTAAGACAAATGCAAAGATCAACCCGCAACCTAGCCCCTCGTGCCCGATGCTCCACGTCAAAAACTGATTTCTTGCAAACCGTAGAAAAGTGAGAGAATAGAAAACCCCAGAAAAGCAAAGACGCCGACGAGCCGGTATATAACTCGTACCACCACGGGCCATATGTTTAAAACTCCTCATGATTTGTTCCCCCTCATGTTCATATTTATGTATTCGACCATGTTCATCATATCCATTCTCTCCGTCCGACCCAGTCGTTTTCATGTAACCATCCGGCCGTTTATCCTATTTGTCGAAGGGAGCCTGGCTCTCGATTTTATGCCACAATGCTTCGTGCCACACCCGTTCCCCACTTGAATCTTCGGAGCGTCCCCGTACTGCGGACGGCTTCGCGGCCACAGGAGCTGCCATCAGCAATCGCCGAACCATTCAGACCCGCGAGCGCCTCCCGCTGTCCGACCTCGCGACCGATGACATATCCCGCTCCAAACCCCACGACGGAAACCAGGACCACGACGCCCGCGCTCATGGCCCAGGCGAGGAGGGTCGGGCTGATGAAGGTCTCTTCCACCATGGCCACCTTCTTCTTCTTCGTCGCGCGGGACGGCGGGGCGTTCGACTTGGTGGTCGACGCCTTCCGCTTGCTCTTCTCCACCGGTTCGGGCGAGGAAATCGAGGGGCTGCTGTGAGCCCGGGGGCTCGGCGACAGTGGGGGCCGAGACGCGGTGGAGGGTTGGCCGCCCATCAGTTCCGATTCGGGGACCAGGCGCAGTCCCATCGGCTCGTTGCTCGTCATGGTCGGGCCCAGAGGGCTCTGTCGTTTGGGCAATCCTCGAGCCGCGGCGGCACAGGAGAGGAGGGTCGTTAAACTGGCTCGCAGAGCCGCATCATGATCCGTTGGCGGCACGGGGTGCGTGCGTGAGTTGGCCCGGCTGGGATACGTTGGACGGGAGTATGATGATGGGTGTGCATCGGATGGGAAATAGGAGCCCGACGAGGGTCGCCGGCTGTGGGATGAGGGTGGATGCGAGAAGGCATTGGGTTGGGGGGTGAAGTTTGGCTCATCGCGGACGCGGCCCAGGGCTGTTGCGTTCTCGTCGTCGTCGTCGGAGTCGGAGCCATCGTCGTAGGGTGGGTGCGATATGGTAGTAAAGGGGGCGACGGGGTCGACATGTTCGTTGGAGCTCGTCATGACATGATCGTCGTCGCTCTCGCTCTCCTCATATTCCTCCTGGCTGCTGGTGCCGGCGTGTCGGGCCCGATCCACGTGCGAAGGGAGCGTTGGGCGGTTGCGCCGGCGTCGGGGAGGGTTGGCCCGATTCTGAACGCGCAGGCCGGTGGTCACAATCTCGTCGCCGATGGAGGAGAGGGACGAGGAGGAGGGTTGTGAGGCGATCTCGACCCAGGATTCTGTGCTGGTCGTCAGTGTGCGGTCCCCGCCCACGCCCGATGGCCGGGGAGACTCACCATCGTTGCGCATGCGCTGGGGAATGGCAGCGGGTTGCATGCTGCTGGTTGCGCCCGGTCGACGGCCGTCGCTGTTCTGTTGCGGTGGGGGGGCGTTTCGAGGGGGTGGTGGTGGAGGAGACATAATGGCGAGAAGGGAAGATGGAGTGTCGTGGGTGATATACGGCGGGGTCGTTTGTTGTTGGGGGAAACTCGATAAGAGATAGGAGCTGGCGTTTGAGCTTGATCCAGGACAAGCGACCGATGAGCGACGAGCGTTGGCAAGTATATCAGATCCCGTCAGATCATCTACACAATAGATACAATACACATCTACGATGCAGGATGGCAGGAGATCTAAAGAGCATGCGTGAATCCAGCAGGGAGCTCCGAGTTAGGCATGAGTGGAGCGCGCACACACGGAGACAGAGGATGGGAGTGGAGGATGATGACGAGCCTGGCAATGGTCGGTGTGTGTCGGTTCGGGGGGGGGGGGAGAAGTGGAGAGGTTGGGCGGCGGATGCAGAGGGGAAGATGAGGTGATCGCCGTTGGAAGTCGAGAGACGGTGTAAGGGGAGAGGGAAGGAGAGAGAAAAAGAGAGGATTGTAGAGGTTGATGGACCGGCCGGGCTGTGCTGGATGTGTTGTCGTATCGTGAAAGGCAGAAGGACGCGCTGCAAGCGATGCGGCACACGGAGGGCGGAGAGGGAGAGAGGGAGACGAAGAGGGAGACAGAGGGAAAGACAGGTATGCGTACAACACCACTGATGACCTGATCACGACCCCACGGCAAGACAGGCCCTTGCGTGACCCTTCAGACACTGCCATTCCCGCGCTCTTCAGGCTGACGGGCCCCGGCACTGTGAGACCCCGAGACGGCCCGGGCGAATCACACCGCACTGCCGCGGTCATTGCGGTCACCTCTGCCTCTGCTGAAACGGGGGTCAGGCGAGTACGATAGTAGTGATGCTCTCCGTCGCCAGTCTCTCGTCAGTCCAACGCTGCACCCATCGTACGGTAGGGAGGAGAACGGAGGATACGATTCCCGCCTCATGCCACTTCTTCATCATCATCATCATCATCATCGTCAGCATCGCGGGGTCGCCCTGATTTCCTTGCTTGCTGAGCTGCCTCCCAGATTCACATGTCACTCCGCCTTCACGTGTTCCCCTGCCGCTACTGTCGACTTCTTCCTGATAAGAGCTGGCCCGGCGTGGACCCTGATTTCCCTTCGCTCCACTCCCGCGCATATATGCTGCCTGGCCCAACTCGTATGTCGTTGGGGTACGCCGACGTACATACGAAGTATTACTTCGAAGGACGAAGTATATGCAAATGCCGACACCAGGTTTCCACTGGAATGCCGCCACCTGCCCGTTTCCCAGCGGGTCTCTCCTTCACCATCCGTGCTCCGCGTGCCGACGCCGGCTCAGCTGCTGCATGATCACGCTGGGTGGGGGAACATGCTTCCGTTCGTACTCCGTTCGGCTCACGGGTCTCCAAGCAGGGGAGGGCCACGTGACAGCTGCGGAAGTCGATCTGGTCGACACGGGAGGAGGGCCTGGGGTCCGAGGAGGAAATGCCAATAGTGCCAGCAAGACGTTGCACGAAAACACCACCACCGGTGTGGGTAGCTTCGCACGTTGTCGGGTTCTCCATTTCAGGTCGATGCATATTTACCCGACGAGCTCACATCCACCATAATTTGTCGATACGCTTCGTTGAGCGACAACCCTCTAATCGCCATGGTACCCACGCACGTGGTAAGAAGGCCGCCGTTTCGTAGGGCCTCCGAGCCTTTCCCCCACCGAGAGCGCCCTCCTGCGCTCTGGGCCGCTCTACGAAGCCGGCGAGTCGTCCAGTTCTGCAGTTGGGATGGGGCTGCGGCTGCGGCGCCCGCCATCAGCCACACTTTCGTAGAATACATGACCTTAGCCAGGTCTGCAAAGCTCTTGCTTCTCACTTCACCTACCCCACGGCGTGCATTTCATGCTTAACGAGTCTACCGCTGAAGTCGGTGGGTAATAGAGGCCCCTGCATGGTCTTTAGCCGGACTGCAATTTCAACGTCTCAACCATAGTCTGAAATATCTCGAGAGTTTGGTTCCCACAAGATAGCCTGAATTCGATTGATATGGCCGGTTTTCTAGCCGAAGATATTTGGTGGTGGTCTTCCAACAAGAGGTTACAAAAGGAGAGTTGAGATAGATTGGGCATAAAAACATCGCTAAATTCCACCGACTTATGCGGGTAAGCTGGTAAAGAAGGAGCGGCCCAAACCCTCGCGGCCGTGTGGACATGTGCTTTGTACCGGCCCAATATGCACGCATCTATGGAAGATTTGCATCGCCAAGGAGAGATTCGAGGAGTCATGGAACGGGATGTTCATAGCGTCGAGGAGCGAATGAACAAATTGGTGGGTCTACGTGGAGAAACCTATAGCCCATTCAACGATATTCCGGTCCTTGGGCTGGTGGCAACCGTGCTCGTAACCTTTGCGTCGGAGCGCAGGTCAATCCGTTCTAGGAATTATTCTTCTCGATATCCAAAACAGGTTCTTTCGGACGGTTCCCGTTGGGCTCAACTTAGGTCGACATGGAGTTCCTAAGAGCTCAATTTGAGATGGTCCTCTACAACAAGACCATTCAGCCAAGCACGGCGACTCCTGTCCTGCTGCGTATTCGGCGCTGTTGGTCGATCCTCCCGACTCGGCTTCTGCTCCAAGTTCCACTAGTGATGGCTATCACTAGACAGAGGTAGAAATGGCAGGTGCAATGAAGCATTGCGGTTGTCATTGCTCTCGTTGTTGACTGTCTATCAACCTCATTCCTTTCTCCTCTCCTCTTTTCTTTTCTTCTCTTCCCTTCTCCTCCAACATCTTCAACATTCGCTACCAACATATCACCCCCACATTCGCTTAGTTGCCATACTATATCCATTGTTTCCTTGAGTTCGTCCAGTTTCAATATCTTTCTGCATTCCTCCCCGACAAGGTTGCTGCTCGACCGTCTTCCTAAACACCGAGTCCTACTTCGGCCAAAAAGCATTACCTATCAGCCCAAGTGCCATCTAGGGCAGCCTCTGCTCAGACCGCGACAACACCCTTCTCCAAGCGCTCACCACACTGGTTTCCTGTCAAAACGTTCACTTTGGCTCTTGTTCAAAAGGACCATTGATGGTAGGCCGGACGGAAAATGGGGCTTCCAACCACGACCATCGATCAGAAAACCGAAGAATTATTCACTGTTGACCAGTTGCAGCGGAGACAGGAACTCGATCGTGTGTATCAAAACATTGGGTCCGCATATCTCGCCGCGAGGCTACAACCCGCTGTGTTTTTGTCGCCGAATTCCAGCCCAACTGTTCTTGAGTTACGAGTGAGTGCTAAAGCACCGTTAATTCTGCGGGTACCAATGCTGATCCTCCAGGCCCAAATCAACTCCCAGTTGGAAGCTGCTCAGCAGACCTTCCAACGCCTCGACCTGTCGCGGGAAGAAGCTCTGGTAGTGTTTGACTCCATTTTGGAACACCAGGAGTTGTCTTTCTTTTCCAGCCATTCCTCGCTTGAATTACGTCAATACTTCGAGGCGGCCAACGCGGGCCACATTGATACTCATGGACGGCGCAATGCTGTAGCCACAACTCTACCTGGTCTTGTTCCAGGAGGTTTTACAGCTGAAAGTGTTCCACGCAGCTTCCATCCACCAGCAATGGTACCTCAAACGAGTACTCCAGATCCAAGTCAGGTCCCGCGTCCGAGCCTACAGACTCGGGGGCTCAGTGGGAGCACAGCTACTCAAGTCCATTCGCTTGCGCCTGGTATTCCGCCCACAGCAACGTCATCAATGGACTTGGTTCATCATGCCACTTCTCCCTTCTCTGAGCAGCATCAATATCCCGCCGGCCGATCGATAGGTGCCTCTGCCAGATCTGGTGGAGGGGGGTCTTCAACCCAATTTGGAAGAGCAAGCTCATTTCGTCAAATTCTCCCATCTAGAAGGTTATCAACAGACCCTCTGCATCGTGGTACTCCTGCGTTATTGGCGCAGCAACACCAGTCTCTGACTGATTCCTCTATGGAGGCTCCTCTGAATCCTGCCAGGGGTTCTTGGAGTCCATTCGGAATCCCAACTTCGTCTAATCGCCCTCCACTATCAGCAACGTCATCGACAGATCCCGTTCGTCATGCCAGTCCTCCTTTCTCTGAGCAGCATCGATCTTCCGCTCATCCATCATCTACATCTCGACTTGGGCTGGCACCATCACCAACTCGATCCTTGCTCAGGCAACCAGGAGATTCTTCGTTCGCACGAGGTGCTACTGTAGCAATGTCGTTTGTAGACCCGCTCCGTCAACCCGCTAGAGCCGCTTCTTCTGCACAAGATTCTATGTCAGCAATTTCATCTACCGACCCTGCCCATCGCACTTCATCTCAGTCCTCAGAGCAAGGCGTAGGACCACGGTTGAGTGCTCGTTCCAGATCCGCTCGGACAAGACGAGGACGCTTACTGAACTGGCCCAGAACAGCCCATTTATCTATACCTGTTCCTCCTTCTGCATCATCTGTAGATGCCATCCGTGGCATTTCACAGCCGTTCCCTCAGCAAAACAGCCAATCATCCACGGGTGCTCATTTCGGATCTAATCAGTCAAGGCGAAGCTTGTTTTCGAATATCCCTATGAGAGCACATTCGTCTCCACACATCCTGCCGTCGGTAGTTTCATCCAGACACGATTTTCGCCATGCTTCTCCTCACCTTTCTAGGCAAAGCGTGTTTGACGCTCCTTCCCCAAATCCTGCAGGATCCCGCACCGGACCTTTGTCTGCAGACACTCATCAGCAAAATCATGTGTCTCAAAGCCTGCCAACGAGTTTGTCGGTCGCCCGTGTACCAGTACCCTTGCTGCACTCTTCTCCTCCGGCTTCCGAGCTTCATCGGCCTGCTAGCGCCCCACCAGAATGCGGATCTCATGCTCGTGCTCACTTAGCCTCTTCCTTTGGCTCAAACACGACAGTATTCCACAGCATTGAGGAGCGATGGCGCAACTCCGCAGTATCTGGCGAAAGAAGCAACGATGAGGCCGTATCGAGAGATGGTAGAACCGCAATCACAAATCAACAAGCAAACCATACTTTGACTTTGCGAGAAAGAGAAGGCTTGGAGCACATCCCACAAAGAAATCCAATCTTGGCACATGTTGATGATACAGCCTCCCGTGGGAATACCATGCAAGACCCTGAGATAGAATCTACATCAGTGGTCTCGGAACGCAACGACGCTTCACAAGCGCCATGCAGTCCTCCAATTTCTGTTGCTGTGCGTCAAACAGCCCCACAGCGAACTCCATCTCCTACAATGCAATCCGGTAATGTGATGCAAGGAAATATACCTGCTCAGTTTAGTCAAGCCCCAAGTGATCACTCCTCGCCGGAGGCGCAGGGTCCTCTTATACATTCTGATGGTGAAATACATAGCGCGGCAGAAACTCCGCATTAAAATTCTGCTCTACCGTTGGCGGTTCACCAGCGGGGAGTGAATCTTGAAAAATTGTATCCACATGCTCTCATGGTGATAAATTTAGGGCCTTTGATATTTTGCTACCAGAGAGGACCTTGTTGGACTCTGGATCCCGACAGATGAGGTCTATACTGGATTCAGAGGAAGTGACCAAGCATCATAGCAAAGCGATTTACATTAACGGACGGAAGATCGCTTGATATTGGGTGCACATGCCGGATTTGCATGCTCTTCAAATTCCGGAATTCTCATCATAGGTTTCAAGCGCGCTTCTCGATTGGTCTTGACAGGTAAGGCTGTCAAGCGCCTGTGTTTTCTTTTGTCCGTCTCTCTTATGCAAGAATACTAGCATATGAGCCTTTGTATGATTAGTTTTTTCAATACAGCGCTTTTCCACTTTCTGTCATACAAACGGTGCAATCAGATTTAGAAAAGCCTCTCCAAGTCCCCTATCGATGTTATACTTCGCCAAACCGCTAGCACAAAGCTGCTCTATTTTCCGAAGAAAATTCCGTTAGCAGGTGAGTTGTCTCCAAGGCGCCAAGCTGGAGATAGGGATTGCAATGGTCCACACTCAGATACCTTCTTAGTAACTTGTAGACGATATGCTGAGGCATTCGGATCTGCGCCATCTATTGGCAGCATATTTCCTGTTGAAGAATGATTACCTGGCCGTTACTCATTGCCATCTTGCGAACGATAGAGCTTCCCAACAACGCAAAATTCTAATTCCTGCATTCCCAGTGACATTAACTCACGGATCACGAAGCTCTCAGAGGCAGTCAGGGCCTGTCTTTTGAGGGTGAAATCTTTCAAATCAACCTACTGGATTAGCTCGCTGAGACTCGTGTCCTCAGCGAATGAGAGTGTAGTTCTCCGCTTTTTGGAAGCATACCAAACGTTCATCGCTTGACTTTCTCCGAACTTCAACATCACGCTCCCTGCTCGCTTAACTTCTTGCGTCTACCTCCATCCAGACTTTCGTTGCCACCCTCATCCCAAGCTCTTCATCGGCTCCATTGAGCTCAAGTCACAATGGAGGAAGCACTGTTCACAATGGAGCATGACTACTATGCCATCCTCGAGGTTCCTTTCGATGCCGATGTCGCCATCATCCGAACCCAGTACAAGCGCTTGGCTCTCGTGAGACACCCCGACAAGAACGGCTCGACCGCCGAGTCGGTTGCCCAATTCCAAAAAGTGAGGCTTCCTCTGCTTTCTCTCTAGTCTCCAAGAGCTTTTTCGCATGCTAATGCCGCTACAGCTCCAAGAGGCTCACAACTGCTTGTGCGATGCCGACCTGCGCAAGGAGTACGACGACTTCTATGCCAAACTCGAAGCCGCTCGCGAGGCCCGCAAGAAGCGCCAGGAGGAGGCCGCCGAGAAGGCCGCGAAGAAGGAGGCTCGTGACCACGCCGAAGCCCTTGCTCGCCACAAGATGGCCGACATGGAGCGTGACCGACTTTACCTCGAGGATCCCGACCAGCGCTATCGCTGGGCCCAGTACTACGACTACTTCCACCAGCTCGACCACGAAGTCGCCAAGTCCAAGCACCACGACCAGATGCTCGACGAGTACCTCCAGTTCTGCTACGCCGCCCGCAAGGAAAGCGCCATGGAGGAAGCCACGCTGGTCCGGGACGTGGCCAAGATCGAGGGCCTGCTGGACTTGATCCGCGACCAGAACGACTTTGAGAACCGCCAGGTGCGCGAGCTCGCCGCCCGCCAGCGCGATCTCTGGAGCCAGCTCGTCGCCACCGTCACGGGCACGACGCTCCGCGAGCGCCGCTTCGTCGCCGACATCAAGCTCCGCCAGGAGCGCCGCACCCGCGCCCAGAAGATCAAGGCCGAGCAGCTCCTGGAGATGAAGGCCCGCCTCGCCAAGGTCCAGGAGATCCTGCCCATCTACACGGCGGAGATTGGCAAGATCCGCACCTACCGCGCTGCCGAGACGGAGACGCCCCTGTCTCGCATCTTCAAGGAGCAGCAGTCGGCTATGGCGGACGACGAGCACGGTCACATGTCTGAGCAGGAGATGTTCTTCGAGTTGACCTTCAATCGCCTGCGCCGCTTTGGCTTGACGGGTGACGCCCTGCGCGAGGAGATTGACCTGGCGGCTGCACGGGTCGGCTTGGCTCCGGCGGGAGACTTGTAACTGCCTCCTTGCGGTGAATATTTCGAAGACGTTATGGGGTAGAGAAGGGGGATAAGATGGCTCGGTACGCTAGTTTGTAGCCTGCGCTGATCAAGAATGGAGGTTTGGTCTGAATGGCGTTTTTCCACTTGCTCTCGGGGATTCTGTGAGTGGTTGTGGAGGGATTAGCATAAGGGAGCTTCTTGCCGCTGCTGGAAAATCTGTATGTAAGCTTTCTTCGAAGCTATTCCCGAGTTTTCAAGGCCATGATCAAATGTGCAGATTTCACCTGGGTTTGATCACGAGGATCGTGTGAGTGGCTGTGGCTGTGAAGTTGTTCACCAGTATTACCAAGACGGCGGTTCTTCCGACTACATTAAAATCTTGCCTGCAAGCGATGTTGAAGTGATATCCGGTCTTAAGGCCATACTCGAATCGGTAACTTTGAAGTAGTGATCGTTTTTATCGCCACCACCATAGCAGGGTTTCTTACAACCAACCGGAATTTCTACATGTTAAATGTTATGGAAATCAGTCCCGTTTTTTAGGCTATAATCGAATATGCAATTTTAAGGCGCATTTGCTTGTTATCGATACTACTCTAACGGAATTTCGGTTGACCACTGAATATTATCCTGCCTGCAAGCGTTACTGAAGTTATTCCGTCATTTAGGTCTTGCTCGACTTATCAATTTGAAGGCAGCGATCCTCGCTTTCGACATTGCTATGACGGAGTTTCTTATAACTAGTGGATATATTGCCTTGGATTTTCTGAAGTCCATCCCATTACGAAGGCCTCGCTTGAATTCAAAGACCCTAAGCGAATAATCGAACGTTGCCGTGGGTATAACGGACATCTTCTTAAAAGGCTTAGAAGATACAGGAGGATTTTAAAGCTATAATAATCGGTTACTAGTCTATTCTTCGCTCTCCACTGGTGCAGAGAAATGGCATATCAATAGTCAAAGCACATTCATTGTTCATTTCCATGGAAGGGGTATAATATTTGTGTTTCGCTAACTAGACAGAGTAGACAATAAGAACCAGGTCAGGTCTGGCCATCACCGTTATTGGCAATTAATGTTGGGCTGCCAGTCCCAGCCTTCAGAACAGCCGCACCGGTTTTGTTTGCTAATGAGATGATCCTGTTCGTTACGGCTGCAGGAGTTGTAAGACTTGTATTCAAAGCCATAAGGTATGCAGCAAGGCCAGCCACATGCGGCGATGCTGTATTTCAATATGTTTGTTAGCAAATACACATCTCTAGGACCAACACAGGCAAGCGAGTAGAGAGGAAGAAAGTGCATACCCATGCTTGTGCCGCTCAAGACATTCGTAGCAGTATCATTAGTGATTCCCACACTTTGAATATTCACTCCGGGCGCGAAAACATCGAGACTGGCACCAAAATTGGAGAAAGTCGCGCGAGTATCAGTCCTGGCATCGATAGCGCCCACAGTGATTGCAGATGGCGCAGAAGCTGGCGAGGAGTTTACTGCGTCGACCTGTAGCGGATGTGAGTAAACCAGCTTGGAAGAGACGGCTCTATGCGACATACATTATCATTTCCAGCTGCAACGACGGCAACCACGCCAGCTCGAGTCACGCCAGCAATAGCAGAATTCAGGGCTTGCGACTTTGATCCTCCAAGAGACATGTTCATAACGGATTTTCCAGAAAGGCGCATGGCTGTAGCATTGGAAGCAACTGTTGGGTTCTGAGTTAGCCGAAACTTCCGTGATGCATGTTCAGGAGAGTGTTGCATAACATACCGAAATTGATCCCTGCAATCACACCAGAATTGGTTCCGGCTCCAGCCGCATCGAGAACCTTAACAGCAACAAGCTTCACTGATTTTGCAACTCCAAAAGTAGCTCCACCGATTGTGCCCGCAACATGACTACCATGGCCATTCTCATCCGTGTTCTAGCGTAGCGTAAGTTAAGGCTTATCAACAACGGTAAAAGCGGTACTTACGACAGTATTTACCATATTAGCTGCGAAAGTGGCTCGACCTTCAAACTCCTACTACCTGTTAGTTTTGGACTTTGGCAGAGGTCCTAAAGCATCTTACAGAGTGAGTAGTTCGGACACCTGTATCAACAATATAGACCGTAATGCCAGCACCGGCTGTGTCATCGAATATATATTCAGATCCTCCTGTGGCTGTGTGTGACAAGCGCTTCAAGCCTGTCGGGGCATTTGCTTGAGAGACGAGAGCCTGCGTCTTAACGTATGTGTCTGCCTCAACATAATTGACCTATGGAAAAAATCAATGGTTGTTTAATGCTTATTTGCGCACGTTCCCGCTTACCATCTTGCTGTTTGCAATTTCCAAAATCATAGCATCCTCCGCATCAAGTGCCATTGCCCTCCAGCCGGTCATCGAGAAAGTGTTCATCTTGGCCGAGAATGATGTTCCATCCCGCTTACGAAGAGCTGCACTACGTTTTCGCATAGCCGTCATGATTGTCGCTTGGTGTTTTGCGACTGCCGTATCTGATGCATTGCTGTTATACACCACGATGTACCTGTTTGCAATGATATTGGCAGCATCTGGGTTGGAGACTGGGACTCCGATGCCGTTCACTTCGGCACCATGCTTCGTTCGGGGTGCTGCAGCAACCACGGCAATGAAGAAAGCAAAAAATGAAAGAAAGACCCGAATGGAAAGGAACATGTCTCCGCAATGCAATAAAAAATCCTCCGCTCGAGATCAACTACGAAGCGACAAAGAGAAAGAAAGTAGTATGTCGAGAGAAAGCAAAAAAAGTAGCACGAACGCTTCCATCCTTTCGGCGTGGGGAAGTATAAGTATAACACCCGTTCAATGCTCGTGCTGAGCTGGGCGCATCCGGCTTTGCTACTGACGGTCACTGGAATCATTGCGGTACACAATTAAGGAGAAGCGCGGACAAGGCTGGGTGAGAGACGAGGAGGCCGCAGGTACACACTCGCCAAGTCAAACACACAAGTCACACATCGCCAAGGTCTTGGGCTTCAATGAACGCGAATCGACCAAGGAGCGACGACGACTGGACAGAAAAAGGTCTCTCTCCTGCCAAGTCGCACAGTCAACTTAACGCCTCTGGCAAGCATGGTAAATTGCAAGAAAACCATCGCATTGGTCCCTCCTATGCGTGCAAGATGGTTACCGCGCTCCGAGATGGTCAGCGTGAATAGCCTCAATTACATCTGGGCTCGAGTCCATTTCATATCAGCAGTCGTATAGATCATGTAACGTCTAGACAGGATGAAAAGCAGAGACTCGACGTCCATGAGACAACTCCACACTGAAGATACGCCGTAGAGGGCAATCTTCGTACCACCGTCTCATGTTTGCCCCTGCCCCTGCGGCCTCCGGTCACGTGCCCACATTACGAGGTGAGGGGTCTTCGGGAGATCGAGAATAAAAAAAAGCGCGACCACAGCAGGCTGTGCCATGTATGAACACTTCAAGGTACAATAATGACCACACGCTCCCACGCATGAAGAAGTCCCTGTCATGAGGTGACATCGGCGCCGACGGTCATTCTGCTTCTTGTCCGCCGGCCTCACAGGTCGTCGTAATCCTGGGTCTCGCTGCAGCCCCTAGACGCACTCGAAATAGAAGTTTCTGGCGCGGATGGGGACTTGGCTCAAATGCACCGGCTGCCCACTGATATCTGGGGTTCGATCATTGCCATGCATCTCGGTGACAATGGTGTTGTGCACGTTTATTTGGTTGTCTGATCAGGCAACTGTGCTTTGCGCTGAACGCGGAGGAGGACGTGTTGGCTTACAGAGGCTTGTTTCATTTCGTGTTGAAAGAGGTTGGATTGAATGGTCTTGAGGTTTTGTCTTTGCATCCGTGGCCCTCTCCGCTCCGTTCTCCAGGCTTATGTGCCAAGAGTCCCGCTCCGCCGCTTGCACAATGCTCACCTCGGTCGGAACTTCAGTCTTGAAGGATCCGCATTCATCGATCTCCCGTCGATCTTGCATTCAGAGATTCGAATGAAGGCCAACAATCCATGTTCCAATTATGGGTTCTCATCTCATGTTCCAGCATGGTCAAGAACGGGGTGGACACGCCTCGGCTCCGGGCTCCACTGACTCGACACTCGTAGACGAGTCTCCTTGTAGCAAAGCAGAGCCAAGTCCTTAGGCATTGTACAAGAACTCTTATCGATTTGGCAGTCGGCATTCACAGTTACCAAGAACACCCAAGAGAAACAAACTCTGTGAGAACGGGAAGGCTCGAGCAAACAGCGGAAGTTGACGATGCCGTTTCTACGGCCAATCCAAGCCAGCTCATCCATATTACAACTGGCTACAATGCCGGCGATTGAGCTACAGCTACTTACCGCGAGGCATGAATTAGAATCACTAGCATCTATAACCATACGCCATCTAGCCTCACACCATAACTCAAGTTGTATTCTAAATAAGTGCATCTTCTAGTCCCTTGATCTTGGCGGATAGCTTAAATTGAGGCTTGTCGGTTCTTCGGGCTCATATCTGAAAAACTCCAGAGGTGCCTCTGGTGACGGCCCGCGAAACTTTGTCGGCACTCAAAGCTCATGTCAAACCCAAGCAAGGCTGGCCATACTTGGCCCATGCGCATCCAGCCCTAATTCGCTATGCAGCATCTTCGACACATCGACTTGTGCAGTACCTCAACTGTGCCTTGGCCCTTGACCATACAGTTTGCAGTACCTGTACATTGGCACCACATCCTGTAGCAAGAAGCAGAGCCTTCAGTCTTGCGAAGAAGAACGTCAACGTTCCCAGCTGAAGTGTCACTAATCCACCGAAAACGCAAGGTTCTTCTTCGGCTTCCAACTCGTATTCCCTGACGACAAGCTTGTGGGAGGCTTGTATATTGTGTCGATTTGTCGCATGGTCACTTTGCCCACTATTAGGATGCAGCTTGTCGTATTGCTGGGTCAGTATGACAACGACTCTTTCATAAGCAGTTACTAGTGCTCGACTTAGCACCACCAGAAGCATCAGAACCCTGTCTTTGCTGATGCAAGAAGAACACTCCAAGAGGCTCTTGCTTTGGTTCAGCGAGTTCTTATACAGACGGAGGCTCCTAGGGACATTAGCCAGGCTGGCTTGATCGTCCTCGATTGTGATTGCCTCTATAAGCGATAGTACAATATCGAGGCAACTACAAGGGCTTCGATAAGTGCTTTGGGCCTCTGAAATACCTCGTCCGGTTGTTGCGGATGCTGCAACTGAGTCCTCCATAGCCTCGCGTGGTACTTGAAGTGTGCCTCCCTTTGGTGAGACCACGAGGGACAGAGGTTCAACGGCAGGTAATGACGCAGATTCTAAGCATTGTATAATCCATGGATCATTGACCAATTCCATAAGATCTTGAGGCACAAGCTGATCGTTCCAGTGGTCAAAAGTGGTGCTAAAAAGATCTGTAGACGTAACGGCAAGCTCTAGATGTGGGTCTTGAACAGTAAGAGGCATCGCCGACGAATCATGGCGTAGGTTGCTTCTCGCAAGTGGTGACCCGAGGTCGCGTTGGTAGTTTTGAATTGAATTGTCGAGACCAGTAAATAGCTTTTCTTTGTGGTTGTCTCTATGCACATTTGTTGAAGCCAGGGCTTTCTTCTTGGTTCTCTCGGACGCCCTAGAGCTTTTGGATTTCTTGTATTCGCAAGCAATGCGCTTGGAAATGCATTTTCCGCAGCCTCTGGTTTCCCTGCTGCATCTGATCTAGAAAATATTAGAGCTTCACTCGCAGTCAGAGACCACGCAAGTAGATACCTTTTTCAATCGGCAAGCCACACAAGAGCTCCGTTCAAGTCCCTCCGCATTCCACTCGAAGCGGTCCACAACCGTCACATGCGCATTATCAATGCGCAGGGTACTAAACATCCTATCTAGTCCTCGATCCCGTTCTTGTTATTCAAATCAGTATCTCTAAGGCGGGGATTTCTGGAACAGGATTACAGCGAGACACTATCGCGGACATAGAGAGGCCCGCAGTCCGCATCTAACTCGCTTACCAATTCGCATTTTACCGCGAGAGGAAACTCCCGGAGGGCGGAGGGAAGACGACACGTGATGTCATGTTATCGCTGCTCCTCGCTCATTACTGGGTTGGGAAATCAGCGGAATAGGTTGGTGCAGAGGCGGTGCGTTTTCATAGACCTCTGCCTCTGGAAAAGTCTGAAGAGGGACATTATGACGGTCATGTCCGAGCGAAGAGATACTATGGCTTTCATGCTGACTTTTGCCTCCTCTTTCGGGTTCAGCATGACCTCTGCCGAGTATACCAATGCAAGTGTTATAAATCGGTCAGAAAAGTATAAAGTCTTCCGATTTCACAGCTAAGAACTAGATCATATCATCAATATTGATCTTGTAGCCTTGGAATCATTTTATGAGCAAAACAAGAATAATACCTACCAAGCAAACTCTCTTTACCACCTAAAGCAACCAGTATCAAAATGACCAATTTCGGTGCTTTGACAACTGGCGATGAAGTCGCTACTGCTCTTAGAGATCAAATCAAGGGAAAGACAAGTAAGTAAGGTCTGGCTGCATGAGGTATTGCACAGACAAACCTTCTCAAACGCTAAAGTTTCTGGTCTCGTCTTAATTCGAACCAACAGTTCTTATCACTGGTCCAAGCAAGTCCAGCATCGGAGCCGAAACAGCTATTTCCATTGCAGCCGGCTCCCCCAAGCTCATCCTTCTTGCGGGACGCACTCAGAACAAGATCCAGCCAGTCATTGACACGGTCCAGCAAAAGTATCCTGCAGTGGCCACTACGTTTATTGCTTTGGACCTTGCAGATCAAGATTCGGTTCGAAAAGCTGCAAAGGAAATCTTGTCCAAGATTGACAGCCTAGATGTGCTCATCAACAACGCAGGAGGTATGATGTCTTCCTACATCCAACCAGAAAGTGTAGTGGCTAAATGCAAGAAGTGATGGGAGTCAGAGAGTATACGACAACTGTTCAGGGCATCGAAACTCAATTTGGGATTAATCACATTGGGCACTTCCTGCTCACCAAGCTCCTCATGCCCAAGCTCCTCGCGGCAAAGAACGGTGCGCGTGTGATTAATGTGTCAAGTTTTGGGCACCTTGCCATGGGTGTGAGATTTGACGACTGGAATTTCAAGGTACTAATTTCGTCAAAGAAACTCCTTTGCCGTCTACTCATGCAGAAGACACAAACTTACTAGAGATTCAACAGGACGGGAAGGAATATAATCCGTGGCTCGGTTACGCGCAGTCCAAGACAGCCAATATTCTCTTCTCCTCAGCGCTTGCACGGAAATTGAAGAAACAGGGTCTTCTCTCTTATTCTGTGAACCCAGGCTGTGAGTCTACTTTGAAATTCAACCTTCCGTTACTGACGACGTAATTAGTAATTCCGGAGACGAATCTTCAAAGCGATATTTCGCAAGAAGAATTTGCTGAAGGGATCAAAGTGACGATGGAGTCTCTGGGAGGTAATGTTATGTCTTTTTGTTTGCGGACCCCCCCCCTCCCCTTTCTCCCCTCACCACACACACCAGCCAAGTCTGCCCGATTGCCCCAAAACACCACCTCAAGATACCAATCCGTCTGTTTTTTGTCGACAAAATTTGGTATATAAAACACTGATACGACGGCTTAGACTTCCCGATGCCAGCGATTACAGCCAAACCTCTTGCGGCGGGTTCGGCAACCTCTATCTATGCCGCCTTTGATCCAAGTCTGAAAGAGCACTCCGGAGCGTTCTTGACTGATTGTGGGGTGTATGGAGGCATAATGAAGGAACATACGGTTGGCATTGAGAAGGAAGATGCTTTGTGGGAGTTGAGTGAGGAGTTGGTTGGCGGGAAGTTTGAGGTCTGAACCTCAAACACATCTGACAGTTCTGAGGTCTGTAAAGTGTAAACTAAGAAGAGATGGGACCCACCCGGCTGTGCTCCAATATAATTATACATAACCACTGCCACCACAACAACAGCTGTACAGCAATGGCCTGCTGGCCCAATGGCAAGGCGCTTGACTACGATTGCAAAAGCTTCTGTCTTTGTACTGTTATCAAGAGATTGCAGGTTGTAAGTAATTAATACATCTAAGCTTCAAACGTTCACCATCTAACAATGTTCCAGCGATCCCTGCGTAGGTCACACAAGAAAAAGATTTTTTTGCCTTTCTTGGTATTTTTGCCATGAAGGAGAGGATTTGGGCCGTACCTTTCTCCCTCCTCTCCCTTTTCTTTTTGTTTTTTTGATAAAATATGTCTGTTCTCGTCTTTAGCATTTCCGATAATCATCGGACCTGTGCATTGCCACGAGTATCGTGCTTCGTGAGGCCGAATTCCAGTGCAGTAATTACTTTTGACGTGAGCATACATTCAGTACATCACAAGGCAACATCATGATTTTGATATGATTGAATTTTATTCAGATTACGTGTGCGGGATTATGCACCAGAAACCAAGCTATACAAGTACTTACCTCGACCAACAAATCCACAAGCAAGCCATAAGCAGGAGGGAGGGGTGAGGACGAAGCATATCGTACAAGGGAGGAAAAGACGAGGAACTACGCCCGCCAATATACCAGACGTACCGAGCAAAGAAAATACAAGAACTTTTGATCATATGCCCTCGGGAAAGCCCACATGAAGCTCGATCCCCATTCAAGATATCAGTTCCGAGGGAATGATATAAGAAGGTTCTTCTCGACTTCGGTTGATGTTCAAAGCCCACACGGTCATGATTTTCTCCAGAACGCCCCCAAGCCAAAGGTATCAAAAAGCCCACTGATCGGACGAGCCACAAGCCACAAGCCACAAGCCAACAAGGATCAAGCCCACAAGTTGCGTGATAGTTTCCCGAAGGAAATATCATCTCATCTCAAAGCCCACAGCTCCATAAGGAGTAGAAGTCAAGAGCGGACAACCCACAAAGCCAACAACCCACAAGTCAACACGAGACATTGAAGTCTTTGTGCGGCATAGTGTGAACAGGTACACCGTGCTCAAAGCAATTCTATGCTTAGAATGTCATCTTCTTGCCCTGGAAGTCACCGAAACCTCCACGGTTGGTGGATCCTCCACGACCGCCACGAGCTCCACCGCGAGCACCTCCACGTCCTCCACGGTCACCGAAGCCACCACGGCCGCCACGTCCACCACCACGTCCTCCACGGTCGCCGAAACCACCACGGCCACCACGTCCACCGCCACGTCCTCCACCACCGTTCTCTGGACGAGGAGTAGCATAGTCAAGTCTAACTGGTCGGCCACCGATCTCAGCACCAGTCATAGCCTCATAGGCAGCCTTAGCATCATCAATGGAAGAGAAGCTAACGTATCCAAATCCCTTGGGGTTACCAGTCTCCCTAAAAGAGCATTAGTTTCTGTTTTTGAAGTATCACAGGAGTATAGAAGCTTACATATCAGTTGGAAGTCTAACGTTGGTGACAGTTCCGTGAGCGCCGAAAGCCTCACCAACCATGTTCTCGTCAGCCTCGAAAGAGAGGTTGCCAAGGAAGAGGGTGTCGGATGGGGGGTTCTGGGAGTCGCCGTATTGTTGAGCACGGGCACCAGCACGCTCCTTTGGTGCGGTGGTATCGCGAGGAGTGGAGAAGTCAACGTTGGCCTCACGACCATCGATGAGAGCACCCTTCTTGGCCTTGAGGGCGGCAGCGGCATCAGCTGAGTTGGTGAACTCAACGTATCCGAAACCCTTGGATCGACCAGTGGCCTTGTCACTGATAACACGGGCGCCAGAGATCTCTCCGAACTCCTCGAACTCGCGGTACAACCACTCGTCATCAATGTTCCAGCTCAAGTTACCAACGAACAAGTTCTTGGAGCCGGTATCCTCGCCACCAGCAGGAGTCTCAGTCTTTGCCTTCTTGGTAGCAGCGACTGGCTCGTCATCGGCCTTGCGCTTCTTGGATGGTGCCTCCTTCTCACTCTCGGAAGAGTCGTCGGAGTCGGAATCAGAGCCCTCCTTATCATCCTCACTGTCGTCAGAATCGTCGGAGTCCTCTTCGGAAGATTCCTTCTTGAGACGGTTAGCTGGGTATATCATGGAGTGAGCAGCAAACATACAGTGACCTTGGCAACCTTCTCAACCTTCTTGGCAACTGGGGCAGCCTTCTCCTCGGAATCGCTATCGGAACTATCATCGCTGTCGGAAGCAGACTTTTCGGAATCACCAGAGTCAGAGTCAGAGTCTTCATTATCAGAAGCCTCATCAGAGGAATCAGAGGAGTCGGAGGATTCAGAGGATTCTACCTCTGCTTTCTTCGACGCCTTTCCGTTGGTAACTGGAGCAGCAGCCTTAGCCTTGGGCTTGACCTCAGCTTCAGACTCGCTCTCGGATGCGGAGGATGCGCTCTCCTCGGAGTCGGACTCGGAGTCGCTGCTGTCGGAAGAAGGGGTGGCGGCCTTCTTTGCCTTCTTGCCATTGACTGGCTTGGTAACGACAACCTTTGCGGCCTTTGCTGCCTTCACGGGAACCTGGTACTGATTAGTGATTGCTGCGTGATGGTTTGAAGGGGGTTTGACCTCGGACTTAGCCTTGGAGGCAGTCTTGACTTCCTTAGTCTTTCCCATTTTGAAGATGGTTTGAGGAGACGGCGTAAAGAATTAATGCAGAGTTGAATGAAGCTACAGGATGATCTCGAAGGGGAAGATCGGTTGTAGGAGGATATATGAAGGTGGGAAGGGAATGAAGGGATGAAGAGAAAAAGGGAACAAAAAAGTTGTGGCGGTGGAAAGCTCTTATCTGATATTTTTTTAATCGTTAGCGCGCCGCTAAGGGAGAACCCTTCAACTGATACCAGCCTTAGGCAGAAACTTTATGTCCACCCCTGTCATGCCGTCTGTCGAAGCTTGTACGAAGTAACGTGACTGTATTCTGACCTTCACCTCACAGCTCAGTGGTGCAACAAACCGTCGGTACAGACCACGAACAAGGCCCCTCCCGACCCTTCCACCACGTCAATTGACCTTCTGAACTCACGGCGAACGTTCTCTTGCCATTAGCCATGGCACCTACCCCCGAGTCCGCAGCCTTCCTGGCCAAGAAGCCAACGGTCCCTCCGACTTTCGACGGTGTTGACTACGATGATACCAAACGACTGAAGCAAGCGCAAGATGCCATCATTCGTGAGCAATGGGTCAAGAGCATGATGGCGCGACTGGTCAGAGAGGAGATGGGAAAGTGCTATTACAGGGAAGGAGTTAACCACTTGGAAAAGTGTGGAGCTTTGAGAGGTGAGAGAGCATCCTCAATTGGCAAATGCAGCCCTGGTTGGCCTTATATGCGCCAGCTAAATCCTTACGAACTTGAGGACTAAATGCTAACATGTACTGGGGCAGAACGATATTTCGAGCTGTTGAAGGAGTCCAAGGTTCGGGGATACCTCTTTGAGCAACAAAACTATGTGCCCAAGTAATCGCATTCTATCCTTGGCAAGGGAACTACGTGCTGGGTGGATGGGAACTGATGTATGGATTGGGATTCCTTCACATTCCTCAGGCTTGATCATGGCGAATTGGGGCATATGAGTAGACATCGAGATCTTTGGTGCCTTTTGCGGATGCACTGGCAAGCCATGTCTCCTGTATATAAAACAACTGTACAAGCATCTTCAACCACAGCTGTTCTCGCACCAATTCTTGAGTTCGTATTTATAGAGATGGACATCGGCGCTGATGCACAAAAGATGCCGAATTTCTCTGGTTCGCTACAACGTTGAAGTTCTGATAGGAATACCCTGGTGCTAAACAAGAAAATCTTAAGTGAAAGGCTAGGTTCTGATTACTGCTTGTAATGAAGATTTGATCCGTTTATTGCTTGACCAATACGTTGATGTTGTGTAATGTCTTGACTGCGTCCAATATCAAAATGCCATGATGGCGCGCCCCGATAACCGAAGTGCATCAAAAAGTCCAAAATATCTCCAAGCTCAAGCTCCAGCACCAGGCGTTCAATCAAGCCCCCTCCACCAAACAGATATGATTTGCCGTAATTGTCTACGAAGAGCCTCGCGCTCGCCCTTTACACGTTCCTTTACATCGACCCCATTGTCGCGATCCGCAACTCCTAATACGGCAAATCCTCGACCAGCAGATCATCCAGCTGCGACGAGCACCGGCATTGCCCAACCATTCAGCAACCCTCTCACGCCCAAGGCCTCGGGGACACCACCAAAATCAAAGGCAAAAGCCGTCCTGCCAACGTCAATAGCGCCGGCTGGCCAACCGTTGAAGGGGCTGAATTACTTCAAGGGTCGGGATGACCCAGTTGCGTTACCAGAGGCGGAATACCCAGAGTGGCTCTGGAGATGTCTAGATGTGAAGAAGGAGAGTGGTGATGGCGAAGAAGGACTCGGAGATGAATACTGTAAGCAAATCCCGTCTGGAAGTCGGGTTGGACTTGCGTGGGACTGACAATGCATAGCCAAATCAAAGAAACAACGACGCATGGCAGCCAAGCGAAAAGCGAAGTTGGAGGCAAGACTTCTTGCTTCGGGAGACATTGATTCCCTCACACCGAAGGTACCGTTACAGAAGCAGAGTATCGACCTGGCCTCCAACGAGGACGGCAGTGTGGAGGGCGGATTGGAAGCTGTGGCGGAGAGAGAGGCACTGCGGAAGGCAATGAGAGCAGAAAGAAGAGCTGGCATCAAGGAAAAAAATTACCTCAAGAGTGTATAGATATGGGTGAACTATGGGATCCGACCTTTTACGCGTATAAGTTTCGAGTCATGGGACTTGTGTATGATATTTGTGGCTTTTAGTAGCTATAAGCCAGCATGGCAATATGCCAGAATGTACAGTTTGAAAGTCTTAAGTTTGGGTATCTATCGCAAATCCATTTCTTCAGGCCTTCTGCCCATTATTCGTCTTCATACTCACCCGCTGGCATTGCTGACTTTTTCAGCTGTAGTTCTGCCTTAATTCTCCTCACCTGGTCCTCCAACCGCTTCCTCAAAATCTGGTTTTGTTGGGTAGCCAGTGACTTCTGAACCTCAGCAAACTGTTTCTCCAGATCTGCGATATCTTCTCGATCAGTCTGCAGTTTGGCAATTCTTGCCTTTTCGTCCTCGTCAATCTCGTCATCCTCTCCGTCGTCGTCATCATCGTCGTCATCGCCTGACTCGAAAGAATCCTCTGCGGGTTCCTCATGGCCACTTGTATCGCCAGGCATTGGGGTGTCTCCATTTGTAGGCGTATCAACAATACCCGAAGACATTGGAGTGGCACTTTCGAGGGCTTGCTCTACCATAGCAGCTTCAAGATCAGCTTCCAGGTCGAGATCCATATCATCTGCTGGAGCATCAATTGTATTGTGTCCATTCATATGTGAGAAATAACCCCCGTCGTCAGCTTCTCCCTCAGCATCTTCATCTTCAGAATACTCCCCATCGCCAAATGGATCCGGACTGCTTCCGGGACTGTGTCCAGCCCGGCTTCCAGCATCAGGATCTATGATATCGAACTTTGTCTCAATTGCGTCCTCATCCGCCGCCATAAGTTGGTTGACAGCATCTTCTACTGCTTCGATCGCAGTCCTGCTGATGCGTTTCCTGAACCGTCGTTTTTGTGCGTAGTGCATCGGTGGGGTAAGTCCGTGGGGATATTGGTATGTGGTTGGATTGATAGTTTTTGGGAGAGGAATTGTCTTCGCCTCTTCTTCTCGTGCAATTGGAGCAAAGACCAACAGCATTTGGCAGATATCTGCAGTTTTCCACCACCCGCGTTTATCCCAGCTCTTCATGCCTTCAATAATCGTTGGCAAATCAACAAGTGTTGCAGCATAATGCCTCCCGCGAATCGTAATAGTACCACGGCGCAGTTCCTGATCATAGAACCGGAAATAAACATCTGCGCCCCCATCCTTCTTTGGCACACCAATCTTCTTGTCTGCAATCGCCTGTCTGAGGTAGTCGCAGTCTTCACCAGGGATCATGCGTAAAATGAACTCCTCTTCAATAGTTGGGTCCTGCTCTCGATCACTGGCTTCCGAGTCGTAACCTTCTCCCTTCTTTCTAGGCACTGGTTTTCCCTTCGCTTTGATCTTGGGCATTCCCAAAACCGTTGGCGTCGTCCTGTGAGCTGCAGCACTTCCCACACCTCCCAGGCTGAGTTTGATCTTCTTGCTTGGAGGTAAGCGCTCCTGTACTTTGATTGTTGAAAGCTCATCCTCGCTGTCGGACTCTTCCTTGGTCCGCTTTCGATTTGCCTCAACCAGTTTAGCACTGGGCTTTGGAGCCCTTCCTGCTTTCGTCTTCTTTGGAGCGGCGTCGACCACTGGTACCGTCTCAACCGCTGGGGTAGGCGGTACAGATTTGGAAGCGGACTTGAATTTGATCTTTGGTTTGGAGCTCTGAGGTGTTGCTGCACCAAGCGTTGGAAGGGGGCCTGGTGTTGCAGCCGTCGCAGTTGCGGGAGTTGATATTGAAGTACTGTTGCCGCCGCCACCACCAATATTCAGCTTGAGCTTGATACCTGCCATGTTGAGCGGTGCCCCGGCTTGGATGCTGTTGGGTGTGAAGCTGCGATCAAGGTATCGTCAATGAATATGCAGAGAGACAAGAGGATACGCATTTAATTGAACCTATCGTAGCCTTGTAGCTTGAAGCACACGCGCTCAAGAAGAATTCTACGGCGGCCCACATCTGCCTCTTGGGAGCTCGAGCGCGTTCCCCAGTTTGTCACTTTGCGACCTGACCAAATCTTTCAGGCATTGCAGGAGATTCGCAAAGACTACGTCTCTCCTCAACGACCGTCATTGTACCTTCATCTCAGTTCGTGGCCGAACGCTATGATTTCGTCATCTCCAACCATACCTTGAGCTCGAGTTGTCCTGCTTTCAAGCGCCAAACAGTTCAGCATGGCCACACCTCCAGCTCTCCACCACTCCCTCCTGCGGCCTTGCGTCTTGCACATTCTCCGCGCTGCTGGCTATCACTCAACACGTCCATCTGTACTCGATACGCTCACCGATTTGGCAGCAAGATATATGTACCTACTGGCGCAACAAACAGTAAACCACGCCGCCGTCAACCATACAGAACTTGACATTTCCATCCAAGACGTGCGCATGGCCATGCAAGACTGCGGCGCCATTGTCCCAGAGAAAATCGACGAGGAGCAGGACTACGACAGAGAGGAAGACGTTCGTGGTGTGGAAGAATTCTTGGCTTGGGCAATGGGATCAGGAAACAAGGAGATCCGGAGGATTGCTTTAGAAGGCGGAGACGGCGCGCAGGAAAATTACTTGACGGGTTTGGATACCCTGCAAAGGCATACCAGGTGACAGAGGCTAACACTTCCGCAGTCCTCAAAAAGAAGCATATAACCGCAGACGAAGATTCACGATACAATGGAACAATCTTGGGAAAGCCTCTCGAGCCCCGTGTTATCAAGGTTGAAGGGGGAGATATTACCAGCGTCAAGGAATGGGCAGCGAGGCTTAAGGCGACCTCGAAATCTGCAACAGGCAATTCGTCACGGAGAGCGTCATCGGCTCTCAGTTCCTTAGGCGACGAGGAGATGGAGGATGTGGAGTTTACGTAAGAATCGGATCATTTATGTGTGGTTTTCATGGCATGGCGATGGCGTTTGGCTGGAGTTTGCATTCGGTATTTTGGAACTATGTCTGCTGTAATATCTAGCAGAAGCTCGTCGGAAAACTCCGACGTGCAGGTGGATAAACCTGTTGCCAAAAGCGTTGTCAAAAGCAAAACTGTGCTCGACCATCCTTTTCCGACACTTTACGCTTGACTCAGTCCTTCACGTTCCAGTCTGCCACCAGCACCGCCATCGATGTTTTTACCCGTTCTACGATCCTGCTTGATCTGTTCTCTCGCACCCTCCTGCTCAGCCTTTTGCCTATCCAAGTCGCTCGTATAGCTTCCTTCCTCGCCCCACCCCGCATTCTTCTTGTCGAATTGTGCCTGCATGACATCACCCTCTCCTGGAGCTCGCATCTGCTCACCCTCAAGGTCCTCTTTTTGCGGACCTATTTTTGAGCTTGAAAGGGTAGCGTTGCTATCATCTGCGAGGTCCTTTGGGTGTTGACCATGGCCTGCTGCTGTAGCCGAGCCCACGGACATGGCTGGCGTTGCAGTGTCAGAGGACTTTGTGTCACTTGGTCCCCATGTGGTTCCAGCTCCAGGAGCAGAATTGAGAGACGATTGTGTTTGAGAAGCGGACATGATTGGCGAAGGGTATGGCGGAAGGAATACTGATATAAAATAAGACTGGTTGAACCAATTGCTTGTATCGAGAATGGAACACTTCGAGCGTGTGGTTTGGTAAGAGGTATGGTTGTGAAAACAGTACACGAGATGGGAATGCCATGATTTTATAAGTGCGACTTTTGGATGGCGCATTCCGTCGACGTCACTCAGTGAGTGGAGGAAGGCTGAAGGCTTTCACCATGGAGCATGTGGAGCGTGCCATTACGGCGGCCGTTTGCAGCCTTGCCCGCCGCCAATATCAGCAACGTTCAAGGCTCAGCCTCGTGCCTGTTTCAACTCTATATTCATCTGCACTCCGCGGGCCTCCGTCTTGCCCCTCTGAACACACCTCTTAGACTGAGCAATTGGACCCGATTGGAGCGATAACTACAAGCTACCCTCTCGCAACTTAGAATACCGAACCGCACTCAACTACTCCTTAACGCTTATCAGCTGGTTGATTGCTCAACGCTGGTTCCGGTCTGAGCACATGTGCTCTTGGCACAATCAACAGGACCAAAAGTGATCTTTCCTGGCCTCTGGTGGGTAGTCGGACGATGCCGTACCCATTTGTGCTTCCAACTACATCTTCCTTCTCCTTCTCAACGTTTTTCACCAGCGACTCGCACCCTTCGCTTCCTCTCTCAGCTAGCACATATCGCGGGGTAGTCAGAGAAACATTGAAAACCCACAAACGGCTACCGCCACCTTCACAGGCCTCGAACCTGTCCTCCGTCCTTCAAAGCTTGAACAATTATGTTCCATATCTCTTAGCTGTGGATGCAGGGCTGAGCGGCCAAACCGTGGCAGGAGAGCACGTGGACGTGGTCCTGAAATCCACTCCAGCTTTGGAATGGCGCCCCACTATCTCCGACAATCTGGTTCCTGGACGCGAGATAGCCAGGGTAAAGATCCAATCTCTGGAGTACGAAATATACTTTGTCTTGTCAAGTTTGGCCTACACATACACTCTACTCGCAAGGGCGTCTCTGCTTCCACTCTACTCGTCTGCTTCAGCGTCCCCTAGCACGGAGCAACGTACAGCTGCGATCACCACTGCAACCAGGAACCTTCTCATGGCCGCTTCAATTCACGACTATCTATCCTCACGCTCGGAGACATTAGCCACAGACTCGCCTTGCCTTGATATTGCCAAGTCTACATTTCGCGCCCTGACTTCACTTGCCCTGGCTGAAGCTACCTTGTTGGCTGTATTAAAAGATGACCCGTATCCGGCCGCAGTTGCACAGGACCGCAACAAAAATGACAAAGACTGGATGATCAAGGCCCCGGAAATTCCCAAAGTCCGAGCTCACTTGTTCGCACGCCTATGCTTAGCAGCAGCTGAGCACGCAGCAAATGCATCATCTCTGCTAAGAGCAAAGGCTGGAAAGGGGAAAATTAACGATAACCTGCTAAAGTACGCTGATGATCTTAGGCGTACAGGCCGTGGGAAGGCATGTAGATTCTTTGGAATTGATGCAGAGTTAGGAGGTCAAACTGGGGCAGCCATTGCTTGGATGCATGCCGGGCGGCAGGAATTGGGGTTGGGATCAGGGGAGGAGAGTTCAAAGAAAGGCCTGGGCTTTAGTCGTTTGAAAAAGGACTGGTCCGAGAGACAAGAAGATAAAAAGATCGAAAAGGGTTCTGCTTGGGGCTCGGATGCAGGGAAGTTCGAAGAAGCACGAGTTTTGGAAATGCTGGAGAAGAAGTGGTCAAAGGAGAATGATACCGTAAGGTCATCGACCATACACTTTCCGTGTTAGACTAATCTTTCATTCAGGTGAACACACAACATGTCCCGCCATCAGGACCACTCATTTCAACCATGCCATCTGGCAGAGAGATACATTCCCTGAAACCATTTTCAGCACCAGACTTGGAGCCGCAGATCCTTGAGAGTATGCGGGCACCACCAGACAGGCACGATGATTATGGGAATGGCGGCAGTTCTGATGAAGAGGGTGATGTGCAAGAACCTGTTGGTGCATTTCCAGGTACGAAGGATGATTATGCGGGGCATGGGCGATACTACTGATATATCTAATCATTGCTATTTTGTGCAATAATGAAAGATAATCCATGCCATTTGCACGCAAACTATACCCGGATTCATCTAGTGCGCTTATGTCTCAAGGTATGTACTGGTCCTCCGGATATATCAGGTACGTTTTTTCAAGCGTTGACCAGTATGCCGCTTCTTCGTCCATCCACGTTTGAAGGATCCCAAGTATATTGCTCGGCACCTTGAGTCGCGCTCACACCATCATGACACAATGCTGAAGAGTTCCCCCTTCCTCCAAAAAGCATTGGGACGTCTGCGTCTTCCGTACCAGCGAAACCTGCTTCGGCCGGATTGTCCAGCTTCCGACCATCAGCCCTGGGCTTGTCAAATCCGATCCAAGCAGTTGATGGAGAGATTTCCTTTCCCATTCTCCAAGAAAGCAAGACACAGCAATGCCTGTCGGATGTACTATGCGGAACAGCCAGTCCCCGAGACATCACGATCTCAACTGCACTGAATTGAAAGCGAGCGGATAAGTTTTTGATGTCGGGATCTGAAGAGAGCAAGGTACCAATTGCACAAATCGAGTAGATTAATGCTGGGGAGCAGAACTCTGTTGACATGAACCTTTTTATATAGTCTCTAATGAAGGCTTCGCGTGGGACGAGCATGAATTGAGGATATTGCCATCGAAAGAACAGAGCGATGCAGCGACTGACGAGGGGTCCGACTGTGGGTATTTCTTGTACAGAGGGTGTTTGTAATTCTGGCTGAGGCTGAATTGCCTTGAGCGCTGTTAAGAACTCCCCGTCATAGAAACTAGTCGGGCCATGATATATGATGATCCTGTCACATTCAGTCCAGATCCTCGAGATCAAATCAAAGTCATACCGTTCTTAGTATCCTGCAGCGACGATTTGTTTGCCACTCCAATCGTTGAGGGCTCCTTTGCGCCTGGCAATCCTGAAGAGTCTTCCGCAGTATCAAGATGGGTGTCGAACGAAAGCACATCAAGAATCACCTCTCGTTCAGCCGATGAAGCATGTCTCAATTTCTTCAACACCGACTCTAAAGAGGCGACCCTCCTCTCCAGAGCCGAAGTGTATTCGCGAGACACAGGATATCGCTTGGAATCATCCTCTCGAAATTCATAGGCTGCGCGAGCATTGGTACAATTGATGCATGGATACGTCCGCGAACATCTAATCTATAAAAGCATCAGGTCTTCTGATATAGGTCTGCAGGGTGTCTCTGAGCTGCACCTTTCGTTTCTGACATCTTTTGCAGCCGTGCCGAGTTAATACTGTTCCTTCAACCAGTGCATTCCCGCAGAGTAGGACTCACGGGATTTTCCTTTTCTGTCGCGCTGGAATATTGTTCATTGCATCATCATTGATAGACACGCGTTTTGGAATAGGAAGTCGCTACGGACGGCACAAGGGTATTTGGGATCGAGGGATTGCTGCTGACTACGAATGAGCGGGTTTAAGGCCGGGGAAGGCGGCTGGGGGGGATCTCGTTTTAAGCAGATGCACGGCTAAGGCGTGGGGTTAAGCGATGCTTTCTTCCGGCGCAAGTCATTGGGCTATTTCCTTCCCTGGTCTATATTCTGGTTCTTAGAGATATGCTCATGGTAGTACGAAGTAGAAGTACATGTCAAATATCTAAAAAAATGCTGGCTCTATTGCCAGACTTGAAGAGGAACAGCTTCTGGTTCACTTCACAATACGACATCGGCTCACTACCCGCGAGGGGCCATATTCATTGCTTGAAATCCATAGCAGCTACTCCTTTAACGGATCCGGAGGAGCTGGGTACATTTTCAGACTCTTGTCAAAGGCCGCCTTCGTCTTCAATATAGGCTGCAGGACCCAGGTATTGTAGACCAGAATGTCTGTTTCCTCCTTGGGATCTCTGGTCGTGTTGAAGAGATATGGAGATTCCAGTCTCCCGCTGGATTGATTGACTTTGGGCTCCCAGACAGAATGGCACTTCCAATCCCGCCAGTTGATAGCCCGCAGATCGTTCTTGATATAGAAGCGGAAGCCTTCCCTGAGCGATTTGGAGTTGGAGACGGTTATGGGCATTAATAGGAAGAATGAATATGTACGAATGAAAAACTCAAAGGAAGCTGAGAAATCTTCAGACAGTGAGACCATCTAGTCACCTTTTGTTTATCCGACATGAGCATGCTATCGTGTACCTCACTACCGAAAGCCAGACAGAGTCCATGCCCGTGCAAGGTTTGATATCTTCAATTCGTCACCAAGCAAGGTCAGCCCTGAAGCGAACGGTATTCAGTCTCCGAGGCATGCTTCACAATCCGAGAAGACGGGTGGCATAGCTGTCTCTTACATGTAGACTCTGAGGATTGCAGGGTTGTGTATGGAATGATGGATGGTAAGTTGGGATATAACACTGCACGGGCCACGGAGAATGAAGTCCGTCTGCAAGCACGCTTTCCCATTCACGAATGGCAATCCCATCCTTCGCTATCCACTTTGGTCGCATCGATAGACTTCTGTCCAGCTTGGATTGTCGACTGATGATAAGGAATTGTCTCTAGCCGAGCAAGATGGGCTCATAGTGCCACAGCATAAAGACGATGCAGTAGCCCGACCATCTCCGTGCCCGGGAACGTTGAAGACTGCTTTCTATCTCAACCCATTCACAATGCAGTCCTCTGCCGAGCCAGAGGAGAAGATTGAGAAAGAAACTATACGGGTGCCGATAAGTCTGGACATTGCGAGCGACGAGCAACCCATGATAGACTGACTGAAGCAGACTCGACCTACTCATGATGCCTCTTTTGTTGGCGGGCTTTTTCGTTTTGCAACTGGATCGAAGCAACATTGATAATGCCCTGACTGCATCCATCGTGAAGGACCTCAAACTAGCTAGCAGCAACAGCATCAGCTCGGGCAATCAGATACAGACCGCAACCATCATCGCTTACGAGATCCCTTCCAATATCCTGCTGCAGAAGGTCAGAGGCCCAATCTGGAACACTTTCGAGATCATGATCTGTGTGTCGGTAGCCTTGTTCCAAGCTTTCATGACCAACAAGTCATCCTATTATGCCACCCGCTTCCTTCTGGGTCTATTCGAGGCCGGATTCATCCCCGCGTGTCAATTCATGATGGGCGTCTTTTACAACCGAGATGAACTAGCCATCCGCACCACCATCTTCTACATTGGAAACTATTTCGCGACGGGGCACTGGATCACTGATGGCCGCTGGCATTTTCAGATTGAGTTGCAGGTATAATCTCGCCGGGGGGCAGTGGCTATTCACTGGTGAGATTCTCCAAATTCGTTCGCCATTTTGACGCCGTACGTACGGTCCATTGACTCTTACTTCGTCGATGGTTGCTTCACAGTCGCAATTGGCTTTTTCTACCTCTTCCTACTTCCAAGCACGCCCTCGCGTACCAAGCCTTTGTGCGGTATGGTTGATCTGTTTGCGGATCGTGAGTGGCATATTCTGCACAACCCCACGACCCACAAGAAAGACACCCGCCATCCCGGATCTCGGGTCCGAGGCGTGGTACGGGCGCTATCAAATCCCAATCTGTGGGGTCACCTGTGCATCCATATTCTGTCACTGGTGCCGTCTGGGTGGGCTGCGACTCATCTCGCCGTCGATCAACAAGGCGCTAGGGTTCGGTACCATGAAAGCCAATGCCCTGAGTCTGATCAGTATTTACGGGGTCATTATTTTGCTTGCCGTGAGCGTGTCTTACATTTCCGATCGAACGCGGAGACGAGGTTTGTGGATCGCCATGCCCATATCCCACTCGATGCTCTTCGCCGGCACGCTTTATGGCTTGCCTCAGCATGCTGCAAAATGGACCAGATGTGCCATCTTCACTCGGTTGAGGGCGGGAAATTCCGTGTCACAAGGGATTAACGATGCGTGGATGAGTGTCAACGCACGAACGCCCCAGGAGCGCAGCATCGGCTTAGCTATAGCTGTTATGGGGGGCCATCATTGGTGGTCTTGCCGGCCAATCCTGATTCCCGACCAGCGATGCGCCTCGATACGACCAGTCGTTCCGGGCCATTTTGTGTCTCTATTCTGCCTCATTGGTTTTTGTACTCGACAGATTTGGTCGTATTGGTTCCAGAGCAAGAATCTTGCGATCGGCGAGGACAGAGTCCACGACGGAGTTGGAAGGTGGCGTGATGAGATTTAGGAAACTCTTGGTTTCAATAGAACATCTGGTGAATAACTCAAGAGTGCAATCCCTTGCATGGGGTAAGCACGATTGTCATCTTCCATTCTCCAAGGCCTGAGCAAATCAGTATTTCAAGCCCGTGCCCAATTTGCAAGCGGGGTCTAAGTTAGTGCAATGGGTTCCCAGAGAATTTCCAGCTCTTTCAGCCCCGGGGTAAGTTCTGTCCTCTCGCCCAGCCAATATTACGTGGTGTGATGTGCAGTATTCCCAGAAGCATACGAAGGTAGCGCATGTGAAATCGACAAGAAGGGTTTACGTACTGTACCGCTGAAGCTCGAGGCGGGGGCGAAAGAGCTATGATAGCGCATTCTCTTGAGTTCTTGCGATATCGTCGGCTTGCATTATGCGCCCGCGATAGCGCTGGGAATCCGATCACCATCGAAGAACGTGGACGAGCTCGGTACCGGGGCGTAGGGCCAACTGGATACCGCCGGTCTTGTCGTAGCTCTACGGCGCAGCGTCGAAGCAAGAAGGCTGTGAAAGCAAGCATCCGAATATCTGCGTTCTTTGACCATCAACTGTTTTACCCGCCAAGCGACGTCCCCAAGGCAATCGATGCTGCCCGAGCTGCTCGCCTTATCGCACTAAGACGTGGGTGCACGTCGGTGCCAGCCTGGCCCAACGAGTGACATTGCATCGACCCAAAAGAGCCAGCTTGGAGGATGATCGTTGCCCCGTCAGAGCAGCGACTCCAACTCTTTCTAGTCGTGCTCCTCTCGTGTTGCTCCCCTTTCAGCTCCGTTGCCACCCCGCGCGCCTCTGATTGGGAAGCGCGTCTGGGCAGCGGCTGGTCCAGGCATGCTAAGACTCGCTCGGGTCGCCCTCGCCGGCAACTATCGCAAGTAGCCCGTCGTAGCGGGCCCAGAGTCGACGAGGCCGCCCTCTCGAGCATGGGCCGTCTCAATCTAGTCACCAGAAGACAGCCTGATCAATCCTGACCCGAGGGCCCAGTTGCGGCCGGACACCACCTGCTCATGCACGGCCATCCGCCATGGCTGCAGGGTAGCGAGCGCACGCCTCTTCGTCCCATTGAGGAGCTGGGCGCGGATCTGAGATGTGACCCCAGTGGGTGGGTGGAAGCAAAAGACGCTCCTCTACCAGAATAGCAGCGCCATTGCACCAGGCAACACTGGTTCCCCAGGACGCAAGCAGCTATTTTCGATCGGCACATTGGGATCAGTCCAGGCGTCTGCAGCACAAGCGTCCTCAGCTCGGTTGTCATCCGAAGTCCCTGCATGGGGAACCGGCCGGTTGGGAAAAGACGATATAAAATCCCAAGAGCACCCGTCGTGAGAAAACAACCATTGTTATTATCAGTCTCCAAGATCCGGTAGTCGAACACCTTTGACAATGCTTACTCCTATCTCTCTTTCCAAGTTTCTTGCTGTCTGCACTTTCGTGAGAATAGCGAGCAACTTTGCCTTGCCCAATCCCTTGCCCCAAAGTGGCAACGATGGGGATGTGAATCCAGTAATGATTGGGGACTTGAAGACGCAAGGTGCCACCACTCCCGTGGGGCAGTCCATCATGAACATCTTACTCGGCACGGAATCCGGACAATCGCAAGTCAAAGGCACCAATCCAGCAACGGGCCTCCTCGGCCTCGGTGGCTGCAAGAACGTTAAAGATCCGTGCTGCATCTGGTACCAAGTCGCGCAGGACTTGACCGCATCCTTTATGGGCCCGACGGGAAGATGTAATGCTGTTGCTCGGATGGCTATTCGACTGGGTTTCCACGATGCCGGCACCTGGAGCCAGAGCCTCGCGGCGGCCGGCCAAGATTTTGGGGGCGCCGATGGCAGCTTGGTTCTCTTCAACGAGCTTACGCGAGCGGAAAACCGAGGACTGGAAGTGATTGTGGCTCTGATCAAGGCCGAGAAACTCAAGTATGGCAATGCCATTTCAATGGCAGATTTGATTCAGTTTGCGGCCAACCACGCCGTTGTCACCTGTCCTTTGGGCCCACGAGTTCGAACCTTTATTGGTCGTAAGGTATGTTCAGAAATTCCTCTGCCAACATGATCATGACTAACATCATAAAGGATGCAACGAGAGCAGCCCCCAATGGCTTGCTCCCGAGCGTGACCAGCGATGCCACCACCCTGATCAATCTCTTCGCGGACAAAACCATATCTGCTCATGAAATGACGGCACTTGTGGGCGCGCATAGCACCTCCCAGCAATTCTTTGTGAACTCACTTCAATTCGCGGCGCCGCAGGACGCCACACCGGGAGTATGGGATGTCTCGTTCTACAACGAGACCCTTCAGCCCAGTGCCAAGCCTGGCGTCTTCCGATTTCAAAGCGACTCCACGATCGCCGCGGACTCAAGATGCAGCAGAGAATGGAATGCTTTTGTTGGTGATCAGTCGCACTGGAACGAGGATTACGCCCACGCCTATATCAGATTATCGTTACTCGGCGTCAACAACATCAACAACCTGACGGAATGTACGGCGGCGTTGCCCGCAGCGAGACCATCCTTTGCAGGGAGCACGGAAACTGGAAAGACGGAATAATCATTCGCTTTTTGTTTCTTAATCAAACTTCTGTTCTTAAAAAAAAAATAGGCATATACCCATTAGATAATAGTGCACTCAGAGTGCTGGAGAATTAATGATAACTTCTCGATCAACCATTACTTTTTCTGGTTCCAAAGTTTGAACTCCTGAGTAATTGAGATCAAAGTCTGACACCGGGGATTAGGAGCCGGAGCCATGCGATTATTGAATCTCGAAAGATGCTCATGGAATACCAATCTGGGTGTGAAGACAGGGATATGGAATCGCATCCATTACCCCGGATGCAGGTACAGAGACGGGCGTGCCGTGGCTGGGGTGCCAGCCTTGTGCTGCAAGGCATGGCTGATGCCACAACGAAAACCGAAAGCTTGGCAGGGCCATCCACCCCCTTGGTGTAATGGAACAAATGTCTTATTGGGCTGTCATAAACCCGGGCTTGGTTTCACGTATCCTGTCAGCCAGCCGAGACGCCTATCTTTTGTGGCTGGTCAAGAAATCGATATCCTTCTATTGATAGAATTTCCCCGGTCATGCTACTCTATCTATTTACACTGTTGTAGTGTGCATATCTAGCCCCTTTTCCTCAAACTTCGCTTGAGGATCATGAACACCGTCGTTCACATACTCGACGCCATGCAAAACCATCACATCCTCGTATATCGGGGCTTCCAGAAGGGTTTCCGTTGCAGGGAAGAACTTGTTCAAGCTCCAATACAAAACGGCTGCGCTGGTAAACCCCCACAGATAATTCATATCGTACAGGTGCTCAATGCCGCTGTTCAACTTGACTTTGGAGTTGACGGCTTGAGCAAGGCCAGGCACATTTGGGGTGACTGAAATCACGAAAGCGACCAAGGCGCGCCAGTTAACTCCAGCTCGGTATCGGTAGCGGCCATGTCGCCGATATAGACCAGGAACATCGAAGTTGCGATTTTTGACCGTCCAGTAGTCGGTGGCAACAATCGCGGCAATGGGTGCCAAGAAGATCGCGAGACCCGACATGAACGTAACCAGAGACTGAGCTGAATATACGATCTTCCACGGAACCATAATCCAACCGGCGGTGACGGTGATAATGATGACACCGCGACGGATGTTGATGTATTTGGGAAAGAGATTGGTCAGGTCGTTAGAGGCTGAGATCACGTTGGCTGACAGGTTGGTGCCGATTTGTGCTACCACCCAGCAGAATCCTACGAAGAAGGCGCCGCACCTGCCCCATGGCCCATCCCATTCTGCAGCCAAGTCCATCGGGCTCCAAATATAAGTTCCGTATACGACCTTGGCACAACTTGTGCTGATGGTGCCAAACATAGCCATCAAGAGATTGATGAGTGGAAGGAAGAGTGCCTGCCAGTACACGCCTCGAGACTTCTTCATGTAACGGGTGAAATCTGGGATATTCGTTGCCATGGTTGCCCTTGATTCTCATGTCAGAATATTGGTCGTGCCGTTACATGAGCTTAGAGATGCTGCTTACCATCCTCCACACTGGGCCGAGAATTGGTTCAAAATGAGCCAAGACCTCTTCGAGCCAGAGACGGAGTAGTTCTGATTCCAGATGTCGCCGACTCCATGCGCTTTGTAGGTCATAGCAATTACCGTCGCCGTGCTTACCGTTAACACGATAAAGACTTTGAACACAAAGAACCACTTGAGCTTATGCGGTGGCGTGAGCAATATTGGGAATTGCACACACCAGAAGACCGTATGCGCGATCATTTGTTGCGTCGTGATGCCGGCGCTCTCCGGGAGGTGATTGGGAATATCCAGAAACGAAGGCCAGATGGCGCGTATAATCTGGAAATTATTAGCCAAGGTTTGTGAAGAAGACTCAAATGACATACCTGGAACATCGCTGTACTTCCAGTCCAAGTTTGAATCGCTGTGTCGCCAATTAGCCCAAGTCTTCTGACGCAACTTATTCTGGACCTACCATGCCAAAATAGAGCAGTGATCATTCTTGTAACGACGGCAAATTTTGAGAAATAGAAGCCGAATGCTGAACGAGCTACTACGGGAAATGGAATATGATAATGCGCCCCGATCACACCGTTCAGTACCAGAGGAATCGTGTCCACAGCAGCTCCTAGGATACCTATGCCCTGTTAGCAATCACAAAACGAAACAACAGTCAATGAACAACTAACTCAGATAGATCGCTTCTCTCCAAGTCAATCCGAGTTGAATAATGGAGCTGGGGCCTTCCCATCCTTGAGCATTGAGAGCGTCACTGAACCAGAAACCAAGCACAGTTGAGGACGTCCATGTTCG
This sequence comes from Coleophoma crateriformis, assembly GCA_003369635.1. Classification (NCBI taxonomy): domain Eukaryota; kingdom Fungi; phylum Ascomycota; class Leotiomycetes; order Helotiales; family Dermateaceae; genus Coleophoma; species Coleophoma crateriformis. The sequence goes on along the minus strand of PDLN01000019.1, from coordinate 946,256 downwards.
CCTCTCAATTGGCGTGACATCAGCATCGATATTCGTCCAGGTACCTTCGTCCGCAAAACTGGTGGTCTGACGGGGCAAAACCCATCCAGAAAGCTTCGATTTGCCTCTCGCCTTCTCTTGGATGCGCTCCTTGGTAGAGGCAACGCGCTGGCGGAAGACTGTTGTCATGGTAGCGTCGTGATGGACAGCTGTGTTATTGAACACGTCGAGTCGCGAACTCGACCAAATCCAATAAGCGACATGCTGGACGACTTATAAGACTTGGTAGATCAGATAGATACCAATGGTGGGATGCTGCTGGCGACTCTGCGTCACAGAATCTTGAGCAATTACTTGGGGGCAGGCGAGGAATGAGAAAAGCCCGAAAGCTTATCGTTATCAAGAGACCTGGGGAGAAGTTCACTGTAAAGATGGGGTGATCCGAGCTATACTGGTTGTCTATCCACCGAATCATCTGAGTAATGAAACTTGCGCTTGGTCTCCTCAATCACCTGCAGTCTTCTCAGTATACAGCCGTTATCGACGCTTGACATGCTTGATACCGGCCAACAAACTTTGCCGTCTTACAGACGCTGGTTGGCGATTCTTAACCCTGCTCCTTACTCACGCACTCACTCTACGCAATCCTCCCACTTCTGTCCCATGGAAGCTATGGCCAACAACTCTGTTTTATGGGTCTTTTTAAATGGGTCTTACATCGCTGATAAGATAGCCCAAACAGCTAGCGGGCGCCGCAGCCGTAGGCACAGCAAGGCGAAGGCCAACTGAGGATGGGTCGTTGTGGACGGTTTTCCCGATCAGTATTACTCCTACCGTACTCAACCAGCTTGCACTGCACAAAATCCCGCACGATGAGATTGCGCCTTTTGCTTTGTATAGGGTCAACTTGCTTTATTGCTTTAGTCAACAGCATCAAATATGTGCCTAGTTTTGTTTTCCCTCCGCTAAGCTTGAATGCAGGAAGCGAGGTTGCGGAAGCTTTGAGAGCAAAGCTCAGCGACATTGTCCGAAATGTTTTGGAAGACCACTCTGTCCAAGGCCAGTGGGATGCCGCAACAAGTTCGTTTGCTATACAATTGACGTCTACCGACGAGACAATCTGGGCTTCATATCACACGGCAGCTGTCACTGGTGATATCGGTGCCGCGCAGAAACAAGTGACAGGGCAGACGGCTTTTCGTGTTGCAAGCCTTTCCAAAACATTTACGGTTCTGGCTTTGTTACTCGAGAAGTCAATCCACCTGGACGATCCGGTCACTGATTATATACCCGAGCTATCGCACACCTCAGAAAACTTGATACAATGGCATCAAATCAGCTTGCGTGCTCTGGCGAGCCACCTGGCAGGAATCCCGCGAGATAGTAAGGCCGGAGTCGATAAAACAACCAGATGTGCATCTAACTTGGAGCAGCGGGTGGGAACTGCTTTGTCTGGAATGAGATCCTTGACCGGGAGGATATTCTTCCCATGCTCGCAGAACTTGGTTTTCCGCCGCCAAATACTTCAGAAAGACGTGAGCAGAATGTGTGTCGTATAGAGGGTAAGTGACCAGAGTTTTCAAAAAATGGGGTGAGGCTCACTGATTGGAGATATCATTGAGAACGCACGGCAGGTCACTCCGGTTTACAACCCCAACGACAGATCAACGTATTCTAATATCGCATTCTCACTGCTCGGCGCAGTCCTACAGCGCGCGACAGGAGAGGAATACGAAGACATCATCAGAGCTACAGTGCTAGATCCATTGGATATGCACCAAACTACTTCCCTGAAGCCTTTAGACTCACAGGGCATAATCCCGGTAGACAAGAATGATTGGAGGACTGATCTTGGAGCAGATGCACCGTATGTTAGGCTGGGATCTATGCGTGCTAGTTTCTGCTGACCTACAACAGGACTGCAGGACTATACAGCACGGCAGATGACCTTTCCAAGTATTTAAGATCTATACTCGGTGCCGAATTGTTGTCGCAAGCCGAAGTCCATCAATGGTTAAAGCCTGTCTCGTGGAGCAGTTCTGGCAGCCAATCGGCGTATGGTATGCCGTGGGAAATTCAACGGATGGCCCTCAACCCAGGTGGAAGAGTGGTCGACATTTTCGCGAAGGGGGGATCTCTGAAAGGATATTATTCCAGCATTATGCTATTCCCTGAATTTGGCCTAGGGTTGACAATCCTGGTAGCAGGCGCCGAAACATGTTTGGATGAACTTCGTGAACGATTAGCCACTGCCTTGGTACCTGCGATTGATGCAGCAACTCGTGATCACGTACGCTCGCAATATGTGGGCAAATATTTGGGAAAGGGCGAAGGCTGGCGTATCGAGTTAGAAATCGATGAAGGATCTGGTCTGAGGATTGTTGAGTGGACATCAAATGGAACTAATTTCCTTCAATCATATCGGTTCCTACAATCCATACCCGAGAGCTCTCAGGCTATACTGGTACCAACTGGAGTGTTGCTAAGGGAAAAGGAGTCCTGGAGAATCACTTGGGACAGGAGCAACAACCGAATGTGGAGTGATTTTAGGTTCACGAACGTGGATGATATTGTCTACGATAACACAGCTTTAAGTGAAATGCTAATATCCACGAAACGCAACACAATTGAGGCTCTAGGTATAACATATACTAAGGCCTATGAAGGATGAAACTACAAAGTATTGTTGAAGAGTATTTCATGTGGAAACTATATTTGATCAATGCTTGTAATGAAAGCAGAGCATGGTTCTTTCATTTTCAGAGTATGTACAAGAATATGGTCTTATGTAAAAGGAGAAGAGGAGGAAGGACAAACGAAAGTTTTGATACCACCTTCGAAAAATAAATCATAATAAAAGTAATAACGGCCGAAAAGAATGTCGTGCCTCGAAGACAGTCGTGCGAAAGTCAAACCGTGCCGGTGTTCTGCACATCGGGTCGCTTTTCCATTCCAGCAGGCTAAAAACAGCTGCACACAAATGAATCTCCCTCGAGCTACACTCGAGAATCGACAGCATGCTAGTCGTTGTCTACGAAACGGTGATAGATGAGCTCCCACTACTGTAGTACCCTTCGGTTGCGACAATCTGATAGTCAAAAGTTGTACCCAAGGTCAGGCCGACGGAGCTCCAAGCGGCAAAGTGATTCCCGACAGTGACACTTCCAGAGCTGCGCTTGCTCTGGCGGACAGACCAATATTGGTTGAAAGTTGCAGTGCCGATGATGGATGCTTGGTTGGTTCGTGTCGTCATGTAGATATCATAAGTGCTTCCGTCGCTGTAAACTGTGCCCTTCTTGGTTGCACCCGTAGATGGATTGTAGGTACCGAAGTTCTCGACGATATAGTACTCAATGAGGGGGCTCTTTGTCCAACCATAGACAGAGAGATAGCTGTTTCCGTTGGGATTGTAACTTCCCGAGAAACTAATAGTTCTATCACCACATCAGACTTTGAGTCTTGAGAGTATTGAGGGCATCCGATCTTACCTGCTAGCTCCGGGGTTCCAGCCTTTTCCCCCAACGAAATTACCATTCCCGGACCATGTAACACTATACTGGCCAGCAGCGCCATTTGTGTAAGTCACGGCAGCTCCACCATCAGTCCAGAAAGAGTAGTAGAAGCCATTGCTGTATCCGGTGGAACTCGGAGTCCCACTTCGTTCGACAAGCTCGCTTCCATTAAAAGGAGCAGCAAGAATTCCAACTGCAGACAAGAGGGTAAGGAAGATAGAGAAGAGACCGATCATGATGTTGGATGTTTTACTTTCAACCGGGATATTGATTTGGAAGATGAAGCACAGATGCTGTGTTGTTGATTAAGAGCCATCTCTTCTTTATAATTCTGCCAAGGCGATAGAAACAAGGCTTTATTCATTTCCGACTGCGCGATAACAACATGGGGCTGCCATTGCAATAACGGATATAGTGTGGGAGTACGGGTAAATTCCCAAAATGGATGGCCTGCATGGTTGCAACCGCTTTCAACCGTAATCGAGATAACCTTAACCGGGGATTATGTTGTTTCATCCAAAGTGCTACCTTGTATTTGTGTCATGATATAGCCTTCGTGAAGAGTATTAGAGGACAGGAACAATGGGTAATTGCAGGAAGAACAGCGCTTCCAAGATCTGTCTGCCCTTCAGCACCTACACCCATCTGAACAGGCTAAATCATCTCGGCTGTCGTCTAAATAAGCTTAGACTTACTCGATCGCGCAACACAACTACCGTTATGCTCATCTATGCGGGGAACCCCAATCCGTCACTGAAAGGGGAAGTCAGAAGACCGGTGCAGATTTCAGGATGCTGGAGAACTCAACAATGTTTTCAGCCTGAATCTCCTCAAATCGTACAACTTACTCATGTCATCCGGCCCTTTCCTTTCATCCGCTCCCATAAAACCCCTGAACACAGAAGGGTCACAATTATATGCACTACCTACGAGGTCAACTCTATGTAAAAGACTAAAAGCCTGACTTTGTTCAGCCCTAGCATTCAAGTAATTTGATAGCGTCCGTTTGACAGTGGTAACATTCTGTTCAGCCGCGAAACAGCTGTGATTAAGTTCGTTCTTGTTTTGCAGGTTCTGACTGCTTTTGGCTAGTTTGAGGATCTAGAAGGTCTTAACCGCCGCTAACGATACTTTGATGGCGCTTATAAGATTTGGTTGGAAGGCTGTGTTCAACCACTATGAAAATGTGAACTTCAGGAGAAAGGACTGCTTTGACTATATCATTCGAAAAATTCCCTATGCAAGACACTTACTAAGCATTTCGAATATATTGGCTTAGAAAGGGTCAAATTAAGACACGATGTAATCACTTGGAAAAAAAAGGGCTAGCATGTAGAAATATGCCATGAAGAAGGCTTTCTATTATTAATGGTCTGCTTTAGGGTCAGACCGCTATACTATTATATTTAAGGAGTGTCATATATTAATGAGAGTCATAAGAACAATAAATTTCAAAACGTCCCGCGCGTGCTATGCCAGTTCATTACTGGCCATCCCTCTTACCTCTACCCAATTCGACAAACAGTCTGAAGCGCGAGAATGTTGTGACTCATGTCATCTCATCTTCTTCCAAAACACGGCGACGCTGAATCCTGCTCCGCCTTCTGGACACTGGTTGGCTCGGGTTATTGATCGCGACAGTAGGAAGTTCGATGCCCTTGACTTTCAAGACGTTGAGGAAATTGGTTGGAAGAGACAAAGGTGCAGTACCGCCAAGACTGATGCCATCCGAGTTGATACTGATGGTCTCACCGTCAGGAAGAACTTGATTGAAAATCCCGGCGCTGAGATAAATCGTGCCAGTAACAAGAGCCTGGGGGTTGGTAAGGTTGAAGACAGGCTGGAAACTATAATCGATATTGCCGCTGCTAGCCAGGGAGTACGTAAGTTGACCACCAACCGAATCCAAAATTCCTGTCGCTAGTGTCTGGAGTGGTGGCAACACCGTTGTCAATGTTGGAAGCGTTACTGACGGAAGCGTTATTGAAGGGAATGTTATTGATGGAAACGTTATCGACGGAGGACTAGCTGTGACCCTGCTGGTAGCCAAAGTTGGGATCGACACTGAGAACGGTCGAGTTGTTGTAGGTAGCGGAAAGGAGAAAGGCAGCGTCGTTGGTAACGATATATGTAGCGACGTTGGTAACGATAGAGGCAGCGTCGTTGGTATCGAGAAAGGCAGCGTCGTTGGTACCGAGAAGGGTAGAGTCGTTGGTATCGAGAACGGCAGCGTCGTCGGTACTGATGGCCTACTCGTAGGTATCGAGAAAGGTAGCGTGGTTGGTATCGAGAAAGGCAGCGTCGTTGGTACCGAGAAGGGTAGCGTCGTTGGTATCGAGAACGGCAGCGTCGTCGGTACTGATGGCCTACTCGTAGGTATCGAGAAAGGTAGCGTGGTTGGTACCGAGAAAGGTAGCGTCGTTGGTATCGAGAAAGGTAGCGTCGTCGGTATCGAGAAAGGCAGCGTCGTCGGTACCGATGGCCTACTCGTAGGTATCGAGAAAGGTAGCGTGGTTGGTACCGAGAAAGGTAGCGTCGTTGGTATCGAGAAAGGCAGCGTCGTCGGTACTGATGGCCTACTAGTTGGTATCGAGAAAGGTAGCGTCGTTGGTAATGTCAAAGGTAACGTCGTTGGTATCGAGAAAGGCAACGTCGTTGGTATCGAGAAAGGTAGTGTCGTTGGTATCGAGAAAGGCAGCGTAGTTGGTACCGATGGCCTACTCGTTGGTATCGAGAAAGGCAGCGTCGTTGGCAATGTCAAAGGCAACGTCGTTGGCAACGAGAAAGGTAGCGTCGTTGGTATCGAGAAAGGCAGTGTAGTTGGTACCGATGGCCTACTCGTTGGTATCGAGAAAGGCAGCGTGGTTGGCAATGTCAAAGGCAACGTCGTTGG